>BQNB010137684.1:0-17810 GCA_026074375.1 Tanacetum coccineum
AATAAAATGAATCTCACTTATAAAAAACACATACTAGCAGTGCGTTTAACACGTATGATAAATAATACGTACATGGTACTTACCAAGTAAGGAGCATCATGATCATGCAAGATTTTGATGAAAGAAGGAGGGTTGCTAAGAGCCATTTGTAAATACTTTTCAAATCTTTGAAAGAGATTATAACATACAAATAACTTGCTAATGTTGCTATTTGAAGTTGAAAATTTCCCTTTGCAACTGATAAGTTTTCATATTAAATCCAATTAAATGCTTCTTATATGCCACACTTCATGAAATCCACAATTCCAAGATTTTAAGTATATGCAAATTAATTTATAATGTTAATTTTTTACTTGAATAGAGAAAACTTAATTTATCAGTGAACAACTTAAGTTTTTACAGTAGCTTTTAAGCTAATACTCCGTATAATTTATATGTATGCTTTATATAAATCATCAACTTTTTATACAATATTTTAAATCTTAAATGTTGTACTTTTGATCCCGACCCAGTATACCAATCTGAGACATTGACTTGGTTTTCGTTCACAACATCCACAAGGCTTATATAGTTATATCATCGCACGACAAAGGACAACAAATTGTATTTGCATTATGAAAACCTAAAGTCGTGTCTCTAAGAGAAACTTTAATGATCCATCATAAATACCATGTTAAAGAATTAATAACACATCGGAATTGAAATATATACCACTCCGGCAAATGAAACGTTTCATTTGTTGGTGCTTAGCTAGCTTGTTCTTTTTTTTTTTGGAACGGCAATTTGTGGCTACATGGCCCCTAGCCCAGAAGGCGTAGCGAGCCCACACAACCAGGTTGGGTCCAGCCCAGAAGGCAATGGCACCCTTCCCTTTACACACGCGGGAGGAAACCCCTATCGCCCTAGACAAGACTCGAACATGAGACCTTGCCTAGGAGGGTAAAACCTCCATACCATTGGACCAAATGCCCGTTGGTTTAGCTTATAATGTTTAGTTCAGATTATTTTATCATTATGCGTAGTGAGTAGTTTAATTAATGCTTGTTAAGTAATATTGTGAATTGTGAATTAAGTGTGGATTTGAAAAGGTTTAAAAAAATATAGTCATTAGAATTTTCCAATTTACATACCGTCATTTACTTTTAATGCAATTTAAATACTTGTCATTTATTTTAAAAAGCATTTTACTTTACTTGTCATTTAATTGTTTGAAACTTGTTTTCTAAGGATTTTAATTCGTTAGACCTAAGCCCGCACTTAAGGAACATTTCACGTCACTTAGCAAGCATATTTGTCATTTATATCTTTTAGATCTATTTTAGTTTAATCTTTGAGGGAAATGCAGATATGCTCCTTGTGGTTTGCAAAAATTGCAGATTTACTCCCCAACTTCACGAAAGTGCAGGCGGCCTCCCCAGATTGAAACATCCATTGCACTCGTGCTCCCTGACAAGGACCATTTGTGCAACAGATTTGTTTCACTTTTGTGCAGAAATGGTCCCTATCAGGGAGCACGAGTGCAATGGAAGTTTCAATCTGGGGAGGCCGCCTGCACTTTCATGAAGTTGGGGAGTAAGTCTGCAATTTTTGCAAACCACAAGGAGCATATTTGCATTTTTCTCTTGTTTAAATTGTAATTAAATATTTAAAGATATAATATATTGCATTATCTTTCGTAAGTAACGTATTTAAGTTTTATGACATTATTCAATTTTTAAAATTTTAGATTTTAAGCAAATAGTTTCTCTTTATATGTAGTATAGATGTTATTAGTCATACCTTATGTAAGGTGTGTTTGACGGAAAACTTTTGAGAGCATTTTTTAGCAATTAACATTTAGCATTTAACATTATTATTATAAATTTCGTCTGAAAAAAACAGTTAGCATTTAGCATTTAAAATTATTATTATAAATTTCGTCTGGAAAAAAACAGTTAGCATTTATAAAATTATAAAACGTTGATTTCTGAATGATGTTTGAATAAGCATTAAGCATTACGTCATTTTACATATTAAAATTACAGCTATCCTACCAAAATACTTTTATAAATTAAATTGTTACTGCTAACTGCTAATGCTAACTGTTTACTGCTAACTGGTACTGCTACCGTTAATTTCAACAAATACACCCGTAAGCTAAGTAGCATGTACTAATTCGAAAAAGAAGTAGCATGTAACGAAAGGATAGATCCAGAAAGTTATGATCGATGGGGCAAAATTTAATAATTTTTAAAATTAATTTTATATACTACAAATTGGTTTGTTAGGAGGAAATTACAAAAATGGCCATATTTTTTTTAAAAAATTACTGTACATTACAATCTTTTACTAAGAGAGCATGTGCCTATCCTGCCCCCTCATGTCTCCACTGTAACGTAGTTAAATGTATATGATGATTTTAGCTTAATAATTAGATAAGTTTAGGATTGGTAATTAAGTAAACTTGGAATATAAGCTTGAGTAAAATCGCCTAGCTAATATGTTGTGTAGGATTAGAAAATATGTTATTTAAGATGTTTATAAATATAGGTACATAGTATTGTATTTTATTATTCTCTTCTTTGCAAACTCTAACGTATTTCTTGGTAATAAAGAGGTAGACGTTTGAGGTAATTGTGTGTGTCTTTTGTCGAGTTTCGTTGTTATTGGGTGTCTCGACTTTCCTGTGGGTTGCTTCGATAATCTTTCTTAAAAGATTATTTATTTTCTGTTTTATTATTAACAAGTAAAACCCCATATAAAATAAGCAGTCTTTCACTACAACAAAAAGTGACAATCTTCACGCTTATTTTGCCACGGTTTAAGAAGCGTGGACAAAAATTTTCACGGTCATAGGCGTGTACAAAATAATCACACTTATATGTGTGTACATAAATATTAGTTCACATTAAATAGCTTGGACAATATTTTTTATATTAAAAAAAAGAAAAAACAAAAGTTCACGCAAAAAGCATGGACAATATTTTCTATCATTTATATCCAAAAGGTATCCGCTCACAAATCAAAATATCCAAACACTTTTCCCCCAAATCATTATAAATATCCAAACACTTTTTCCCACAATTTAAAAACTATAATCAAATCGATTAAATCATATCCAATCGATTAAATCACAAACACTTTATAACCAAATCGATTAAATCGCAAACACTTTATAAGCAAATCGGAGTGAGGGTGGTTTGTTACGGCGCGTGACGTCGGGTGGTGAACGGAACGGGTGAGCTTTGTTACGGAGCGTGAGTCCAATTCTATTCGAAGATCAGGTGGTGACGTCGGGTGGAAGATCAGGTGGTGGTTTGCAGTCTAATTCAACAGTTGCGCATCGAAGGTAATGTTTATGATGTTTAGATTAGTTATGTGATGTACTTGATTGAATGTTTATAGCTAATTGATGAAAAGCAGTATTGATTTGATCTCGATGATGTAAAATAAGTTTTTAGATTTGCTTAGGTGAATGGTGATATGATCAGTGGAATGTTAGATATAATGAAATCGTTATCTATTACGGAAAATGTTAGGTTCTGTTTGTAGATAATTTTTTCGTATCGGTTTAGTTGTCAAAATGTGAATCGATTGTCTGATAGCTTATTGTGTTAAATATTCACATTGAGTAGTTATGATTAATTTAGCTATATGGGATGTGAATGAATAGAATTTGCACTGAAATTATTAGTTGTTTTCTGTTACTAGTTTTCTGAAAATCTTTGTGTTTCTATAACACTTGCATTGCATATGGTTTAGATTAGTTGAGCGTTAGTTACGGTGATATACTTGATTGAATGTTTATAGCTAATTATGTGCGCAAGTTGTTAAGTATCGATCTGATCTCGATGATGTAAAACACGTTTTTAGATATTTTTAGTTTGCTTATAATTATCAGACTTAGGTGAATGTTGATATTTCAGCTCTAATGATTTTAGGCATTGTATCGGCAACTCGGTAAGTACAAGCAAAACTTTTAGAGATGGGGCTAATTTTTTTATAAGTTTTGCTCGTGTTAGAAGTATCTGAGGAATGATCAAATGTCCATGTAATAAATGTTGTCTCGGTAAATGGTTAGATGTGGAAAGCGCTCTTGGGGACATATTACGTCACGGTTTTTTACCCAGGTATACAGAATGGACTGTCCATGGAGACATACTATATCTTTACCACCATCTCAATCTACTAATGTTAATGTGGAGGAAACTTTTTTGGGTCAAGAGGACATAAGAGATTTGGTTCGTGATGCCTTAGGTATAAATTCTTTGCCTTCGGATAACACACAATTAGGAGACACAACGATTGAAGGAGATACCGAAGAATCTACGGAAAATGGTGATCATGGTGACAAGGGTGTTTCATATAAGAGGTTTTTAGAAGAATGTGACAAAGAATTGTACGCCGGTTGCAAGTACTCAAATTTGTCCTTTATTTTACATTTATATCACATTAAATGTATTGGTGGAATATCTAACAAGACTTTTAGTATGATACAAGAACTTCTGAGGGATGCATTTCCACATCTTACGGCGTTACCATCATCTGCCTATGAAGCCAAAAAGTTTACCAAAGATTTAGGGCTAGGTTACGAAAAAATCCACGCGTGCCCTAACGATTGTATGCTTTATTGGGATGATAGGGCGGGTCAACAATCATGCCACATTTGCAAAGCTTCACGATATAAGAGCGATGAAGTGGGTGGAAGTTCAAATCAACGCAATAATCAATAATGCGATTTATAAAAGTTTTACGTTTATTTTCCCTTTTTAAAAATTTCCGAGACATAAAAGGATGTACAAGTGCCGAGAGAAAACAGCAAAGGACATGAGGTGGCATGATACGGGTAGAACAAAAGATGGAAAACTGAGGCACCCCGCAGATGGTCTTGCTTGGAGCGCGTTTAATGATCGATATTCACAGTTTGCCTCAGATCCTCGGAGTGTGAGGCTTGGCCTTGCTAGTGATGGTTTTAATCCGTTTGGTACAATGAGTACATCACATAGCACATGGCCAGTGTTATTGATTCCTTACAATTTACCTCCTTGGATATGCATGAAACGACAATCATTCATTCTTTCATCAATTATTCCTGGGGAAAAAGCTCTTGGCAATGACATTGACGTATATCTAAAACCTTTAATAAAAGAGCTCCAATTATTATGGAAGGGTGTTGATGCTTATGATGCTTTTTCTAAGCAACATTTCAAGCTAAAGGCTTCCCTTATGTGGACTATCAACGATTTCCCTGCATATGCAAATTTATCAGGCTGGAGCACCAAGGGTCGCGTGGCATGTCCAGTTTGTGCGAACTCCACCCACTCAAGGTGGTTAAAGCATGGCAAAAAAATTTGCTACATGGGACATCGAAGATGGTTAGAGCCGAATCATAGTTGTCGATTTCAAAAGGAACGATTTGATGGTACAGTAGAGAATAGAGGTCCGCGAACTCCATTAACAGGATCAGATGTTTTGAAACAGTTAAGCGGTATAAGATTTAAATATGGGAAGTCTAAGAAAAGGACGAGGGAGGAGGATGTTGGTTCAACAAGTACATTTGAGTGCACAAATACTATCATTGAAGAAGATATTGATGGTGAGAACCTGTTGTGGAAAAATAAAAGTGTATTCTTTGATTTAGAGTATTGGGAGCACAATTTACTAAGACATAACTTAGATGTGATGCATATCGAGAAGAACGTGTCTGATAATATTCTTGGGACCTTATTAGATTTGGATGGAAAGACTAAAGACAACGAAAACACCCGTAAGGATCTCGAGGAAATGGGAATTAAGCAAATTTGCACATAGCGTAAAGATTTACATTAACTTTCTATGTCCGGCTTTTGGCTTACAGGGTCCGTTACTCGGTGGTATATAAGCTGTTAGTTTGTGGTCTTTACGTGTAATCATTTATACGGCTAGAAATACATGAGTCTATCGGGAACACACACGAATACATGAAGAGTACGTTTATTATGAATTTAATATATATTTCGTGTATATATTTATTAAATATATAATATGTTTCACGAAATCATTTAATGGTAGTTAATTTAACCATTAGACATTATAAATTAGTTCGAACATGTTAAATACAAGAGAAAGACTTAGATGTCGAAAAACGAAACCCTCGGACCTCCTCCCTTGTGGCCGGCATTTGGAAGGATCTAGGAGGGGCTTGATTGTCGATTTTTAGAAAGTGATGAAGTATTGTGCTAAAACTTGGCGAGCAAGTTTGCTAGCTATATAAACACCCCTTGATGCCATAAACCATACGACACAACACAAAGATAAAAACCATAAGCCAAATCTGTTGCCGACCTCCTGTTGTGACGATTGCAAGTAAAAAAGAAACCAAATAAGATTATTTCTTTTGGTTAATCGTGTAGAACAAAAGAATCTTTTTTCTTTTATTTTATTCAATCGACATCAAAAGCCAAAATCACCAAAACCCTCGTGTTTTTGTAGACGGTAGTGTTTATTCGTGAATCAAGTACTAACATATTAACGTATTCGGGTGACATTTAATGTGAGCATACCATAGAAGCGATAATTTAATCGCTTTAAAGGTTTCAAGAAATCAAGATCAAGAAAGTTTATTATCTTAGTAATTCAATAAACAAAAGGTTAGTAAATATTATGTGTTTTATTTACTTGTTAATTCATAATATCTAACTACATCCATCCGTTATGTACTAGTAGTAAGTGGTTTACTAGATTATAAAATCCCAACAGTGGCATCACGAGTCAACTCGTTTGGTTTGATGTTATAGGTTACGCACCATATAAAAACGCTAGATCCGCTACGTAAATAATTAATTTATAGTTTTATTAGAAAATCATGACAACAACCATGCGTTTTTTGTCATGAATAATAAATTAAATCTTTCTTGATAATTACTAATGCTTAATAAAGCAAAAAAGGGCTAGATCCAATAATTGTTAATTATAATACATATTTTCTTTTATTTATCCGGTCTTAAGGCTTACGCAATCAAGTTACTTTGATGTATGTGGCTCACTTGTATAGAGCTCGTCTAGCAAGTGGGAGCCTTTTGATTCTCCAACTAGGGAATGAGGATTGAGAACTCAGAGCATTATGTGATTTACTACTTTATATAAGAGTCTGTCTTCACCTCTACCCCTTCTTCTGCCTGTTTTATTTGCTTATGTGTTTTTTCTTGTGACTTGTTTTATATATGCAAGATTTTTGAAATATTAAAACGGACTAAATACTTATATCGAAACTCGTTTTAATTAAATCAATGATTCTAGCAAGTTATTGAGAGTGTGAAAAATATACTGTGATGTTCTCGCTTTAACTTCCTCGAATTATTTGGTTTAATTCTGTCTGTTAAATGCATATATTATTCCTTGTGACCTGTTATATGCAGGCCCGGTGATAGGCAGGTGCAGCAGGGGCATGTGCACAAGGCCACATATTTTAGAGGGCCTCCAAAATCCAGCCCAATTGTTAGTTTGTTACTATCTAAGCCCACATATAACATACCAAGAGTAATACACGGTAGTATTTAATAACTTTCCCTTTTCTAAATTCTTCACCATTTAATTACTTGCTTTATTTTTAATACATTCTCATTCAGCTTTAGAGTTGAAATATGGTTTGAATTTGAAATTCACATATAAGAAATTAGTTAAGACGCATGTGTATGTGATATGATTCTATTTAGCGACAATTATTATAATGCCTACTTTAAAATTTGCCTTACTAATAACTTAATAAGCGTTTCTCTGTGTAAGCGTAAATTGTTGTGTTTGAAGGGCATATTTTCTAATTTTGCACAAGGCCACCAAAATCAATGAGACGGCCATGGTTATATGTTTTTGGGTAAAAATGGGCTTTTTTACATTAAAACGAACAGTAAACTATCAAAATTCGATTTAATTAAATTAAGATTCTTGCGAGTTTATGTGTCATAAAGTCGGGTTCAACTTACATCTGATAATAATCTCCCGCGACGAACTGTTAGGTGCAAACCCAATCCCACATCGGTAGAATAAGTAAACTGAAGATGAATTTCACACTTATAAATACCCCTCTCATTGTAATTGTAAACTTGGATCTGGGTGTGTGTGTGTTTGTACCCCGTGTAGTTTAGCACGGGTCGTGCAGTTTAGCACGGGTCGTGCGGTTGGCACGATCGTGCAGTTTGGCACGAGCCTGAGCAGTTTAGCTCAGAGCTTAATAATATCTCTCTGGTTTGATCCCGTAGACTGCCACGACTATTCTAGTCATGGATACCACGTTATATCTTGTGTAGATTATATTCCGCATTTACTTTCCGTAAGCCTTGTTTGTATTCTTTGTTTGTTCGAGCGGTGTGTGTAGGAGCTATATACCGTACAGAGGTCTGTACAGAGGTGTGTGCAGGTGCGATATACCCTAACACGAACTTGCTTGAATTTTTGGTTTAATAAACTTTAATTGTAAAGTTTTGTGCTATATTTTACAAACGACGAAATTGGCTTTACATAATTGACTTGCAAGGCATGATGCATAAGTGCGGGTTCGTGCAAGTTCATGGTTTAGCTAATTAGTCTAGGGTTTGAATGTCCTTTAATTTTCTCGTGTGCCACTACATGTTTCGACATATGTGGTAATTATTGGAAGAAGCTTGTGTTTTCTGACACTCGCAGAGTACGATGTAGGGTTTGGACATTTTATAATTTTTGTGTTAAAAGTGCACGTTAACAATTAAAAAGTTAAAGAAATAGTTTTCTTAACTTGTGTTACAAAGATGTATGTATGCTTCTTTGTACAGTTTTGACATACATTTTATAAAAACTTATGTGTATACCCTATGTGTAATTTAAGTCTATGCCGCCCAAATCTAAGAACACTTGCAATTTGTTTTCACTCTCTGGTCAGACCTCAGGTGAATTCCAACCAAAGGTAAATTTTCTCTATAGGTCAGACCTATGTAAATTTTTGCACGTTCTTACATTAGTTGACTTAATCGAGTATACTTGATCAGTCCTTGGACCCGAAGCATAAGATGAGACAAAACATGACTTGACATTGCAGATTGTTTCTCCATTGCCATGAGTCTCATAAAGCTAAGAGTTGCACTAATAATGCAATTAACGCTCGTCGCTTACCTCTTGCCTCATTTGTTTACTAGTTGGTCAGACCTTCTGTAATAAGTGAGAGTTCAAGTTGGATCTTAGTCTTTTAGCAATTAATTCGGTAGTTAATTTATGTAAGAATTAATTATCAAAAATACTAATTGTTTGAACTTTATTTTCATTGTAGATGAACAATCAAACTGTAAACAGTTTGGTTTTCAAGTTTTTCTTTGAGAAAGAGAAACTTTATGGTCCTAACTTTATCAATTGGTACCAAAATCTGAGATTTGTCCTTTCGGCCGAAGATAAGTTGACCTGTTTGGAGCATCCCATACCCGCTGCTCCTGTTCCTACTCCTAGACAACAACTTCCTCTAGATGCTCTTGCTGCCCACAATCGTTGGCTTAAGGCATCAAAGGAAATTGCTTATCTTATGCTTGTCTGCATGACTCTAGAACTTTAAAAGAATTTGGAACACTTCGGTGCATATGACATGCTTCAGGAATTGAAAACTATGTTTCTCAACATGCAAAACAGGAATTCCTTCAGACCGTTAGAGCTTTACACGCGTGCAAACAAGAAGAGGGTTAGTCTGTTAGCTCATATGTTCTTAAGATGAAGAGCTACATAGAAAACTTGGAACGGCTTGGTCACCCTGTGTCATTAAACCTTGCAACGAGTTTAGTTTTAATTACTCTGTCTAAGGAGTATGATGCATTCGTCCAGAATTACAATATGCATGGCATGGGGAAGATTGTAAATGAATTGCATGCCATTCTCAACTTACATGAGCAAACACTTCCAAAGAAAGATGTTTCACCTGCGCTTCATGTAATCCGAGCAGGTAGGATTCAGAAAAACAACAAAAACAAGAAACTGCAAAAGGCTGTTAAGGGTAAGAATTAAGGGAAAGGAAAAACTAAGCTTGTTTATGCTCCTAATCCTAAGATTCCCCTTCCACCTAAGAATGATAATCCTGCAAAGGACGCGATCTGTCACGAATGTAACGAGATAGGTCATTGGAGAAGGAACTGTCCCTAGTATCTCGCTGAGTTGATGAAGAAAAAGAAGCAAGCTCAAGGAGCTAGTACTTCAGGTATCTTCACAATAGAACTATATTTTTTCCTAATAAATCTTGCGTTTATGACACTGGTTGTGGTACTCACATCTGTAATACAACTCAAAGACTTAGAAGAAGTAAGAAGTTGAAGCTAGGATCTTTGAACTTGTACGTGGGCAATGGTCATCGTGCAGCTGTTGAAGCAATTGGAAGTTTCATTTATGTCTCCCTAGTGGATTAGTAATTGTTTTAGACAATTGTCATTATGCTCCTTCTATTACTAGAGGGATTATTTCAGTTTCTCGTTTGTATGATGTTAGATATTAGAAAATCCATGTTAAAGACTCGGTCACCCCGTGTAATGTTTAGCATAGGTTAGCTCGTAGCCTTATCATTAATCGTTTAATTACCGTATGACATATGGTGTTGGGCTGGGTCTTTACCCACATGTTAGCCCACTCCATAGCCCACTTAGGGGCATCAAACTCTTGTATTTATACCCCCTTTCCAGCCATGAGAAGGGGTTGGTTGTTCAATTTATCAAACACACACATAAGGTGTAGTTTCTCTCACTAGAACTCACTTTCTCTCTTTACAAATTCGGCCAACCTCTAAATTATTGATTGTGTTATGATATCCAATATCCTATAGATTTTTTGCCGGACCAAGGACCGATTCTAACAAAAAGTATGGACCGAGACCGGACCGACTATCCATCGGTTCGGTCTGGTTTGTGTCGGGCCGGTCCGGTTTTTCAGTCCGGGTCGGTTTTGGATCTGCCATGCTCAGCCCTACATCTAACGTATCATTTAGTCACATAATATTAAAAATCGATCTCTTATATTAAGACAATTCAACGGTTTTAAATTTACTCCCGTGAATTTCACAGGTCAATAAAATATTTTCTTCATAATCTCAAAAATACTATTTTATGGTTTTTATATTATAGTAAATATGGTGTAAACAAGTAACACTAAACTTATTTTATATATTCTTTTTAAAGTATTTTCGAAATATATATCACATATTTATAAAAGGTAAGTTTTGTTATCAAACTTTTATTAAATGCCATAAAATGTTAAGTGTGTTTGTTGTTACACATTTTTTTTATGTTATTGTTACATCATTTTACTTTTTTTGGAAAGGAAATCTTCTCAAAATTATATACCTCTAAAAATAAAATGACTTTTATAGTGTTTCAATAATTTATTTGTATCATAATGTAACATGAATATCTTTTATTCATACATATAAGATATCATTTATTTACATAATATCACAAATCGATCTCTTATATAAGTTAGCATTAATATTTTCTATTTACATGGCTAACATGTAATTATTTACGTAATACCATAAATCGATCTCTTATAAAAACACTGTCACGCTTACTTAAGGCCCCGTGAATTTCACGGGTCAATAAACTAGTTAACTTATAATTTCAAGTTATAACAAAACTATATTAGTTTGATGTTTTAAGTTAGTTTTAACTTATTTTAACTAACATTAGATCACCACTTCAACTTGTTAATTAAACGTAGAAAAGTTATGGAATTAAAAAGGGTTTTCATTACATTTTTGATAAAGAAGTCATGATCCGGCCGGGTTTATCAAACCGGGTCAACTAGAGTCAACAAAAATCAGACGGTTCAATCCGGTTCTCAAACAAGCAAAAATCCGGTTAGATCCAGACCGATTTCTAAGCTGGTTTACGATTCAACCGGTTTAATCAGCCAGGTCAACCCGGGTTTTAAAACATTGAAAGATACCATTGATAACTTTTACAACTCTTTGGAAGATTAGGTCAATCGAGTAGTAATTGTAACTTGTACACAACATTTTTGTTCCCACATTATATCTTAAAATATGTGAAGGAAATAATTGTCTATAAATTTTTGTTTGAGGTTATAATTATTAAGAACAAGCATAATTGCCCGCGTATTGCAGCGGGGGCTAATTTTTTTTCCACATGACAACCATCATATAGTTGTTGCTGTTACAGCTACTACAAACATAAATCTATTGGAGGTACACAGCCTCTGTGCCTATTTTCCACCTCTGAATGAAACTCATTTCTTACTTAGCACAACCCCGGCCATTGGTACTGCAAAATGCATCTCATATAATGCTGGTATATTTGGTGTCAACACAAATACCTATTAAAGAAATGTAAACAAAGAATTAGAACCAAGAAGCATTTTCATGCAAAACTTTTTAAAATATTAACAGCCTATGTATATATATACATACAAAGGACTTGAAACAATAAGTAACTTACAATATTATTCTTGACACCGTTGAGGGAGTGGACGGAGTAGGCTAGACGTCAACACCTTTCATAAGTTTGGCGCCATGTGCACGTGCCATATGACAGCGGCTGGTGCTTTTTCTATAGAGAGCAAATACAACAGCATTAGGCATCATTTACCGTTGTACAAATGTAGTATGTTAATACAACACTTACAATGGTTGCTACTCTTCTCGGATCTATGATTATACGTGTTTGTATGATTGGTGCCTGCATCAATGTGTATAGTCAGCTGAGTCAATATCGTTGGGTACAGATAAGTATATACTGTAATCGATGAACATATGTAGACTTATTACGTTTTGATGCAATAGCAGGTTGCTTTGGCTTAAGTTGGCTATTAGGTTGTGGCTGCGCTACACGGCAACGGTCTGTGGTTTTTTGCGTGGCCGCCCATTCCTTTGTTACTTGGAGGTCGTTCAGAACCAAATAGGTGCAGGTGCTGGTCGTTGCTGGTTAGAGTATATGCTGGACCTAAGTAAACATAGCTTTCGTTATCAAAAGCGTCTATCAAAGGTGTATATGCAAGTAAAAGTAAGAACGCCAATAGAAATACATACGTGGGGTGCAAGCTGAATGAACAGAGCAACCGTTGCTAGTATAAGAATGAGTATACCTATGAGCGAAAACATAACAGTGTACCGTTAATGTTTCGTTACGTATGCAGAATTGCAAATTGAAGCGTTAACATTAAAAGCTTATTAAAAATTATACCAGCCGCAGCATTGATATTCACAGCTCCAAGAAGTTGTTCTTTCCATCTCATAAGGTTGTCATCATCCTAGACATAAACAGTTAAGAAACCAAGTTTAGGTCGTAAAACATTGATTGATCAAAGGAAAAAATATGGCAAATGTTAGTTACCTGTAGCAAGATTAATATGATCTGAAGGCACTTCGTGATGTGAAGGGCCCTCGTTATCGTTATAGTTGGCTTCGTAATATGATCTGTTATGTACATAACTGGGATCTTCACCTGAAATAATAACATATGCCATCAGTTTTAATAATAAAATGAGCAAACGATTTGTTTAAATAAGCCATACCAAAATCAGTTACTTAGGTTTCCTGAAATAATCAAATTAGAAGTTGGAACACAAAATGATGTTAACAAAGACTCTAGAACCATAATAGCTACGTTGCTAGTTCCCACTACCCCCTGATTACTGCAGTAATCTAGTGCATGAGCTATAGCTTTAAATGTTGCAATCTATTTTACGGCTTAAAACCTTCAAAACACGTAGACGAACACAAAAAGAATAAAGACAGTTATAAAGAATACATCCTAAAAAACATGTAAAATGCAAAATAAATTAACATCTCACAAATGCACTTAAAATAAGGGTAATATTCTACAAAATAATGAAGAAGAGAATAACGAACCTTGTGATTAGGGTATTGTCTGGCCGCGATAATGAAAAGATTCATCTTTATGTCTGTGAGCCATAAACTCTACATTGTAAACAAAAGAAATCACCATTAATGCGTCACTAATTTCATCATTACTTGTATAAAAACCAATACTTTTTGACTAAAAATGGATTCATGTGGATAAAAACGCATACTTATTAAGACTCTGTTACTTGGTCTTAGGAGTCCAACATTAAACGGGCGACTTACCCTTCCTTTGGGGACACTTTTCATCAATTCCTATGCTAAATCCCGGTGTAGGAGACTGTATCCTGTAAAGTTCAGACAAAGAAAATATAAGTTAAACCAATATTCAATGTATAGCCTACTATGATGTTCAATTTGTTCCGAAAAAATTGTACCACACATTACCCTCGTATACAAAATCAAAAAGTTTGCATTAAAAAAGTAGGCAGCCTGAATGGAGATTGTGGTTAACACCGGTGTTGCTTTAGCTGGAAAGTTAACTTTCGCCTTGTCACCAAGGATCCTTATAATCTTGACCCTATAAGACACAAAAATCAGATAAATAAGCTTTTCGAGTCAACCCAAACATAAAAGTTTACATTTTTTTAATTAAAAATCATTCAGCTGGCGTTTATCGTTGAACTCAGACTCGTCATAACCGGTTTCGAATCAATATTAATGCGACTATGTGCAGGCTCGCGAGTAACCAAATCACGTACAAACAATGGCTCTCCATGCAAACAATATGTAGCCATTGGTGATTTTGAAATATGGTTATCAACGTTAACGACAGTAGCATGACCAAATGCATCGTTGGACCTCAAATTTTGTTTCTTAGAAACACCACTTGATTCACACTCTAACTCAGAGTCGTATGGTAACTTTCTTTTAACAGACTTACTTTTAGTCTTCATAATTAGTATGCTTGGTTAAAAATAAAAGGCCTATGCTAAACGGCTACTATGAGCAGCAATTTTCAATTGGGCATGACATATTCAAAAGCTATAATCAAAAGGCATGAGCAACAGGAAAGATGCAAATATAATAACTTTGGTATGCTAAAGCATAACAACCAAAGCCACAATTTTTAAAGCATAAAAACCACCGATCTAAAAACCCTAGCAAATAGCAATGAAGTAAGAAGTAAGCAAAAAATCAGAGAAGATAGCACAAACCTGTTAAGATCATCAAAGATGAATTCTGACACACAGATTCAATTATCGAGTCCTATAACAAAAGAACAACACATAATGATCTAAAACCCATATATTTCATCAATATAACATCATCATCATTATACAACTGCTACTATATAAGAAAATAAAAAAATTAACATGATACTTACATTCCGATTAAAAAACAATCCAACTGCGTGCAGTTAAAATCTTTGTACATTCCTCCTCATCATGCTGATCTGAAGTCTGAACTTCTTGAGTTTGTGGTTGTGTTGAGTTTGTGGCGGATGTGTGTGTGTGAAAAGATCGTTCCAGAAGGTGCCTATCAATTGCATACAAAAAAAACAGACCAGGTCTGATTTTGGGCTAGCAAATTAGCCCTATAAAATGGCGGGAGCCCAGCGACACAATACTACGTCGTTTTAACCGACCTATAGTATATGTATATAATAGGAATAAGCCTAAAAGAAGAATATAAAGCGATTTTACTAAGCCTAAAAAAAACTATAAAGTAGTTTTGCATTGGTATTTTACACTTTACGGTTCATAGTTAAGGAAAATATTAATGTTTATTGAAAATATCAAATTTGGTCAAGATGCTATGTTCATGACATACTTTGAAAAAGAAAAACAGTAAAAAGAGACATTTTGGGCCTAATCCTAAATGTGAGGGATAAGACCAAAAGTACATATTACTTTATATTAATACGCATGGATAAAATCTGTTAGAAGATGTAAAGAATACATCTGCCCGTGAATTATGCTCGAATCAATATGGACAAGTTACGTGACTGGCTATTTCTAGTGTTTAGCACATGCTTGAAAGAAAAAAAAAGAAAATATGTGTTTTAGTCATGACGAGTTACATCCTTGGCTTTTCAATTCATTTTTCCAACCTTTTGGTCATCCGGAATAGCTTTGAAAAATTGAGGTAAAAGATATAAAAAATGCTTTTGCGTTTGAGCAAAATAGGTTTTAATACCGCAACCTTTGTATGATAAGTAAGAAAGGAAATTAACACATCGTACAAGTTTACATGCATATGATGAGACACATTAATTAAGATATAGACTCTCAAGAAACAAAACATTCTCGAATAAGGAAGCAATATCGAGAGAGGCAGGGGTTGTTGATATATAACGACCACGATGTTGGCATTAGAAACCACTATGGTGGCGACGGTGTTATCGAATGAAAACTAAGAAGAAAAAGAGCAGCAATGGCATGCGTCGAAGAAAGATAGGACCATCCAGAAGTAACCTCTGGAAACTTCATGTTAGAAAGGGCAAGGGCATTGATAAGTGATAAGAATTAAATGGTGCGTATGGGTTCAAGATAATGACGTATTCATGGTTGGCATCCAGGCATATTCTAACTTTGTCACTATGGAGCTCCGGTGATTGTATATACCCCTGCTAGTTTTTGTTTGGATTTGTATTAGTTTATTTTTACTCGCATGACGTCATGTTGTTTAACATGCAAATATTTCTCCATTTTACATAAGATTCTCCATTGGAATTTTGAACATTCATACGACAACCTTCGACATCCACCACTATACAGGGCGACCTTGACTTTCATCTCTCCTCTTTGGATCTGTCGTCTAAGTTTCATCTCTTGACCTCCGGTCACCGTGGGCTCAAATCCGACCTTTAGACTATTTGTTTCAAAAGTAATAATTTGAATGAGAAATCTTATAAGGCGGTTTACATGAAGGTAATTTAATGAATGAAAAGGACCACCCGTACCCCGGCTCCCGTGCGGTTTGCACTTGTTATTCGTTTGCTTTGATATGGCCGTTCGGTAATTACTTTATGCCAGCTATAATTTTAACTATCAAATAGGAGGAAAGGATGAATGTTTGATATTGTCATGAATAACATTTTTTATCAGTTGATCACGTGATATATTTTGTGGTATTTAAGTTCAAGAGTAAAGTTCTATAAAGAACATGTACCAAAAAAGTACAAACCACTCCATCCTGACCTTTTATTTCAAAACTGATCCTATGGTTACAAACACACTAACAAAACACACTCGTTGTCTCCCCCACCCACCATTACAAACACACACACAGTCTAAATCAAACCTCATTGATGCACCGCCGCCGTCGCACCCCACCGCCGTCATCCACCACCATGTTATAAACTTTGCTCCATTAATTCAATTTTTATTGTTTCTAAAGAGAGGCAACACCGCCGTGGTTTAAAAACTAAAAAGGTTTATTGGTGGGATGACGATGATGGTGTTACGTTCAAATTCTGATGCTCAATCCATCACGAGATTGCAATTGGGTATTCCATTATCTCCATTTTCATCTTCATTTCATTGATAATCTTACCCCAAAATCACAGATTTAATTAATGCCTTGAAGGTGTTTGATGAAATGTCACATACACAGCCCCTACATTCTGTTGTTAAGTTTACTCAATTGTTGAATGATGTTACTAAAATGAAACATTTTTCTTCTTCCATTCATCTTTTCAATTGAATATGTGCCCTTGTCGTTCCTGTTAACGAGTATACCATGAGCATTGTTATCAGGTGTTGTTGTCAATTGCATCGGTCAAATGACGTTTTTGCAGTGATAGGTTATTGTTTCAAGCAAGATATTGTAAACAATACTGCCATTTTTAGTACTCTTAAATGGGCTTGTCCTAGAAGGTAAGATCCGCGAGGCAGAAAGATTGTTTGCGAAAGTGATCACAAGGAATTGCAAGGAATTGAAGATATACAAGGCAATGCATATGTTTCAAGAAATAACTAAACAAGGCCTGGAACCCAATGTTGTCACTTACAACACAATGTTACAAGGATTGTTT
>BQNB010137686.1:0-17810 GCA_026074375.1 Tanacetum coccineum
AACATCCGAGTGATACTAATGTATTCACAGTGAAGATGGAAATCCTGCTTGAGCCAGCATCAAACAAGCTCTTGGTAGGTGACTTGCGAGATTCTATATGAATCAAACTTGTGACAACTAGAACTCTCGATGTGTTACAAAAACTCTTTAACGAGTGACACGTCGATTGATTTTCAAATCAATTTTCTCGTTTATCACTAACGTAAACCTGCAGGTCAAACGGTGGTAACGGCAACCTCAATCCCATTCAAATGCTCAATCTACGAAGACATACTATCTAGAAAGCTCAAGATTTAAAGACAAAGACTTCCGCAAACTCTGAAATAAAGCTTTCAAGATAATGCAATAGTATGAGCATGTTGGTCAAAGACACAAGATCGCAAGATGGCTTAGCCGATCGCAAAGCATGAAGGAACAAGCTTACAACGAAGACAAAGACCAAGAACACTCGAGCTTAAACGACAAAAGCAATCTCACTGATCTCATGAAGGAGTGTCATCAATGAACTCACTTCGGGGGAGATTGTTAGCCTCAATTTTATTGAGTCAATAAAGGAAGCTCGTTCCCGTGTTCAAGACCTCACTTCGGGGGAGATTGTTAGCCTCAATTTATTGAGTCGAACAAGGAAGTTCGGTCACTCTACGATGGAGCTTCGGTCTTTAATTAGTTAACGTTGTAATAGGATAATATCGGGAATCGGGCTCGATAGTTAATCTAATATTGTATATGTTTCGGGTTTAATCCCAAGCAAAACCCGAGCCCGGGTCCTAGTTAAATATCCCGCGCGTCACTTTTAAGTGTCGGGGTATATAAGGAACTTTTCCACTTGGAAAAGTTAGTTGTTCAGTTGTTCAAAATATCTAATATATCTTTTCTCTTTTCTCTCTCATTTCTCTCTCCTCTTTCTCTCTCTAAACAACTCAATCTTTCTCCTTTCTAGTTTCGATTCGTGTTTAAATATATGAAGTAAAGTGTTACGGGATCCTACAGCAAGGTGTGTAGAGGCTCAGTGATCAATCTTTCTAACTTGGCCTTGCAAGAGGCCCTGTGTTGTTTGCCTTTATGGCAGGCAACACATGTGTGGTCATTTTTGAAAACCTTGGAAGGTAGACCTCTGACAAGGTTTCCCTTCACAAGTTTGTTTAGATTTTTAAAATTGATATGACCTAACCTTCTATGCCATAATTTAGATTCATCAGATGTGGCTTTTGCAATCAAACAGGCAAAACCTTTTGCAGGAGAAGGTGTCTTCATGTCAAAACTGTACATGTTGTGGTGTCTAGGGACCTTTAAAAGTATCTGATTTTCATCAGGCATCTTAAAGTCAGAAGACACAACAAGACATTCAGTTTCAGTAAAAAGAACCTTGTGCTGCTTATCACAAATTTGTGATATTGAGAAAAGGTTAAAATGCCCTAATTCTTTTACAAAAGACACACTATCAAAATCTAAATTACCAACTCTTATTCTTCCTTTACCAGATATGTAGCCTTTGCTACCTCCAAAGGTAACAGATCCCCCATTGAATTCTTCAAAATCCTCCAGTTGATCCTTGTTACCTGTCATGTGCCCTGAGCATCCACTATCAAATATACCTCTATCTACCATGTTCTTCAGTGGATGTTCCTGCACATGAAAAAGAGAAATTAGTTTCTCTTAGGGACCCAGGCCTTTGCAGGCTTGGGTCTGCCTTGTGGACCATTAGCATTCACAGTTCTAATAAAAGTAGGTCCACTGTTATAATTGAAGTTTGGTCTAGAGTTCCTCCAATTATAACTTGCTGAGGTCTTAACAGCAGATCCCCAACTTCCCATTACAGCATTAGAATGAGCCATTTGTGCTGTAGATTTTGCAAAGGGTCTTCTTACAGATGAATATGATTTTGAAAAATCCCTTCTTTGATTAATTTGATTCATCTGTGGTCTTTTGGGACTCAAACTGTTTGAGGTCTTGTGAGGTACTGGTTGTCTAGGTCTAACAGTATTAACTTTAGGACTAACAGCATTAACTTTAGGCCTAACAGAATTAATATTTGGCCTACCAGCATTAAGTTGTACTGATCTAGGAACAAATTTATTAGAGTGATTAATCCTGTTTGCATTTGTCCATACTGGTTTTGCCACCCCATTACCAGTATTAACAACCCTCTTAACCTCAGCTTCCCTTGCCATTTTCTTTTCATAATAGTCACAATCTTTAATCAAATGACTTAGACTACCACAAACAAAACATTTCTTCTTTGTAAAAGAGTAACCTTCCCCTAGTTCTCTTTCCATCATATCATTCCAATTCTTCCTATTAACTTTATGTGTTTCTTTATCTTTGAGTGGTTGCCTAGGAGTTTTTATGTGTGAGACACAACTAGGTTCAACTTCTTTTGATTTTGGAGCAGACACATCTTTTTCATTAGTTACTTCCAACCTTGACTTAGACATCTCATTTGGTTCACTTAAACTTTCTGATTCAGTCTCAAAAGAGTGCTCAGAGGTATTTCCACAAGATCCTTCACTGTCATTTGATTGACAGGTAGAATGCTCAGAAGAATTGTCATCTGAACCACTAATTTCAGGTTTTTGAGGACCCTTTTTACCATAAACATACAAAGAATCATCAATTTCCTCTTGTGGTTTAGGAGTATAATCTCCACTTAAGGGATGTGGGACACCTTTAAAATCATTGGTCTTTGTAAATCTACTGTACGAAGGCTTTCCCATTGAATCCTCTTTTGAACATTTAAAAACAGAAAAGTTCATTTCTTCCTCAAAACTTAGAACCTCATTGTTTGATTGAATTTCAAATCCTAAGCCAACTTTACTGTTTGAACTCATGCCAGAATCAATTAATCTCCAAAGATTCTTGGAAGAATCTTTCCATGAATCTACTGTTTTCTGCAATTGTTCCTTTTCTTTGACAGCTTTCATTCCTATTCTCCTATATCTTTTAAGCTTTTCATCTTTTTCATATATTTCATTAGCCTGAAATGTAAGCTTTTCATTTAGAGAAAGTTGCTGTTTTTGAAAAGTAACAAGTTGAGCTTCTAGTTTCTTAACAGCTTGACTATATGCAAGTATTTGTGCTTCTTGATCACCTAACTGATTCATTTGTTCATCACATAGTGTTTTAAGAGTATTGTATGAATCAATGCAAGTTTTAGAACACAAAGTTACCTCATTGCTTGAGCTTATAGCCATAAGTGCATGATTTGTTTCTTCAGCCTCAGTATGTTCTCCCCAATTGACAATCCCATCATCCATTGTCAGCAAACCCATCTGATTCTTCTCTTGCTTCCCAGCTTCTTGATGTTGATAAAATGAGTCTCTCTTCTTCTTTCCATCATGTGTCCCCTTTGCTGTACATTCCCTAGCAAAGTGACCAGTGTTGTGACAATTGAAACATTCAAGCTTCTTTTTGTCAAAACCAACAGGTGTTTTTCCATCCACGCGAACTCTCCTTCCTGTTTTCTTATAGAACTTCTTCATTCTAATAGCAATCATTGCTATTTGCCAATTAATATCCATCTCTTCAATATCCACATCATCAATTTGTTCCAGATCTTCATGAAGTAAGTCCCAGTCCTCTGATTGTTTGGCAAAAAGGGAATAGATTACTTCATCAGCAAAACCAGCAAGAACTTCTTTTTCAGGAATATTGGTTGAAGAAGTAGAAGGAGTGCAAGAACTGTATGCACCAGAAAAACCAGACTTAACCTTATTAGTGCTACTTTTGCTTTGTGAAACAAAAGCAACATTTTGAGCACTTGAAGATGTTTTTGAAGCACCTTGAATTTCTTGCTCAAAAACTCTAAGGTTATTGTACAAATCATCAATAGATAAATTGTCAATCTCTGGATTAGTTCTCATTGTCATTGCCAGATTGGACCATGCTGGGGGCAAAGATCTGAGAAACTTATGATTTGCATCTTCAGTTGATACTTCAGCACCATGAGCTTCCAATTGAGAAAGTAGCTGTTGAAATCTGTCATATCCCTTTTCTAACCCTTCTGAATTGGATATTTTAAATGCTTCAAACTGTTGTTTGAAAACAGCCTTTTGCATTTTCTTTGAATTAGCATTACCACCAAACCTAGTTCTGATGGCTTCCCATATACCATGACTCTTTTGCAATCATCCCATTCCATGAAATTTCTCATATGATCCTTGGTACCGATCCGGTTACTCTTTCCCACCTAGATGGCCATCAGCAAGATATTCTTAGCCTTCCATTCCTTTTCAACAGCTTGAATTTCTGCAGCAGTTACTAGTGGAAGTATTCGAATAACACCATCCTTTCCAGTTGAAATTCTCTTCTTCGAGTTTCCATTCTGAATTACCTTCCAAATATCATTGTCAATGTACTCAAGGTAATGCTCCATCTCCATAGCCCATATATCATACTCCTCCTTCTTCATAATTGGGAGTTTGATATTTGAGATAGCAGTTGTTTGAGGAATCACCTGTTGTTGTTTAGGTGCAGCACCAGTGTTGGATGCATCTTCATGGTTTGATGCTTCATCATCACTGAGATGTTGAGAGAACTCATCATTTGCAGGTTGAGACATTTTGTAAAGATCTGAAAGAGAGTGTTTGTTTATGGTTCTAGTGATTCTTCTTACTCAGAGTCCCTCTATTGGCTCTGATACCACTTGTAGGTCCAAAGTCTTGGATCTGATTAGCCTTTGTAAGACAATAGCTAACTTGAATAAATCCAAATCAACTATGTGAGAGACACTGACTATGAATATCAAGTGTTAATGCGGAATCTTAACACAAGTATTAAGAAGAACACAATATAATACTAACTTTGCTATTGATTTCTATTAAGCTTCAATGCTTCTATTCGTTATCAAAAACTCTATGCCGTAGGGTTCCTTTTATACACAAAGGAAACCCTAGAAGGCTTTACAAAACGTGTGAAAGGATAAGGCATATCCTTTTCTAAGATATCTCCTAAAATATCTCTAAGATAACTATTACCTCTATTCTGTTACATAAACAGACTTAACTAAATACGACTAGTACTAACTATAGTACTGCCACTCTACCAGTACTAACTATAGTACTGCCAGACTTAACTTAGTACTGCCAGACTTAACTTAGTACTGCCAGACTTAACTTAGTACTGCCAGACTTAACTTATACTACCAGACTTAACTGTTATACTACCAGTATTAATTCTTTTACAATATATTTCCCAAAAAGTCATAAACAACTTGTCTACATATTTTACATAGTCAAAATTTGACAAGTGTCATTATTTATGCCACATATCCAGTGGTTGGATTCTAACAAAAGCTGTAAATGATAAGGATCTAGTCTAGTAGTCTGGTGGTCCTCCCTTGTGGTTCTTGAGCTCATACATCTTGTCCAGAAGACTCTTTATATCTGATCGGTGGCGAATCTGGATATCCTTGATGACTATCTCTAAAGTAGAAGTCCTAACGCGAGCAAGAACAATCTCGTCGTTATGCCCTATTTGATTTCTCTGAAATCCAGTAATCTGGGTACAGGCTTCTTGAAGTTCGGTTTCTAGTTGGTCAAAATCTTGCTATAAGATTACTCGACCATTACCAAAAGAGCTTATGAGTTTAAAAATCCAAAATGGGCACGTTTGGTTTAGAAATATTAACCCGATGGCTTAGAACTTTTAGAGTTTGTTTATAAGCTTATAGAAATGATAAAATAGCTTATTAGAACAGCTTATGGAATCAGCTTATGGCTTATAGCTTATTAGGGTTATGAAAAGGGTTTTAAGGGTTATTTAGGGTATGGTTTGGTTTAGGAAAACCAAACGTGTAGGTTTAGGATTTAAAGGCTTTATTCTATGTGATCAAGAAAGTGCATAAGAGCTTATAAAAGATTTAAAACATATCAAGAGCTTATAGAACAAGTTCATACGACTTACAAGAGCTCGAATGGGTCGAAATGGGTAAGTATGATCCGAAAACTTTTGGAGATGAATCAAGAGCTTCTTTCTTCTTAACCTTGGCTTCTAAATAGCTTATACTTTCTCTTCTTCTCTTTATTAGCTTGATTAGAACATGATTTTGAAGTAGTATGAAGCTTTGTGGTGAGTTTTGAAAGGTATGCATGTATGTGTGTATATATAGTGTTCAAAAACTTGGAGACCAAGTTTGTGTGGAGTAGTCGCCAAGCTAGGTGAAGTGGTGTCCAAAGGTGTAGATAGGATGACTAATAAGAGCTAGGAAGTATCATAGAGATGTGTAAGGTTATGGTGAGGGTTCGGTTAACAAGGGAGGTAACAAGGAGGTTACTTGGAGTGCAAGTTGACTAGTAGCTTACAAGGAGGTGATAGAGGTGCTTATCAAGGTAGTAGACATGGTGGTGAATCATGGATAAAGGTGTTAGCTAGGTTAGAACTAGTTTAGGGTCTTGTATCTGTGTAGTTTAGGGTTTCGGATTAGGGTTTGGATTTAGGACTAGGGTTAGGACGAGTAATAGGGTGGAATGGAGGGAATGGAGGGAAGTTTTTGTTCAAATGTTGTGCTTTGGAAGCTTGTATCTTGTGCTTAAGAGGTGGTATGAAATGCCTTAAAAATTAGAGGGAAATAAGTTCATTTGAATGGTGTGCCATATCGGGTTGTATATTGAGATTAAACGAGTTGTACATTAGTTTTAGAGGGGAAAAACATATTCATAAGTTAGGATTGTACACTCTGTACACATGCCTTAAAACTTGTACATTTTGATTTGTTATTGTTAATACATTACAGTAGTTAGGTTTGGATATAACGTTACGAATTATGTTCGTTTTATAATAAACGTTTTGAATTGTACGTTAAATAGATAATGTATGGTAAAAATGGAGTTTAAAACATATTGGTTGACATATTAGAATGTTTACTTGACATAAACGTTGATGGAATTGGCATTAGTAGGTTGCGTGAGCTCGTTTACTTTGGTAATGTAAGTTATGTTACATTATGGATGGAAAAATCTTTCCATAAAAATGGTTGCATGTAATTTAATAGATGGAAATTACACGGAGGAAAAATGCATCTAATTTAATAGATGGATAATTACGTAGGATAAAATTGTGGGTTGTTATACTAAAGTTTGCTGATACTCATAATATGGTCTCATTTTTGTCTAAACCCACAGAAAGTGATGGGTTTGAACAAATTGTGGTTTTTTTTGAATGCACATCTATAAGGCATGACATTAACGTATCAATACTATAATATATCATTTCTGCATCGAACAACTTTGAGTATACCATCAAGGGCAAAAAAAATATCATGACGGAAGTACAGTTGCATGCCCTAGGAGATGCAAAAGATAAATCATCACATGATATTTTTAAATCATATGTTAGAAGAGATCTTCAACTTATAGATGCAGAAGGTGTTGAATTGGTTTACAAACTTCTTCATCTTTGAACAACTTACACTGATGGGGTATGAGAAAATTTCACAAAAGCTAACTTTCTATAAGCCATTCTTTTCCCCATAATGGAAATTTCTTATTCATACTATTCTACAATGTCTAAGTTTAAAGACTACTTTATGGAATGAGTTTAGTAGTTACTTATGCATCTTGCAATTAATCTATTGGCTACAAATCAAATTTATCTTTCCAAAAATACATTTTTGAAAGTGATGATTAGAAACATGGATAATTTGTCTGGGAATTTTTTGATGTATCCAAGGTTTGTACAAGTGTTTTTGGATCAACAACTTGATGGGCTGCCAAATCATAAGAGAATTTATATTGCACCCTCTCACACTAAAAAGATATTTAGAAATATGAGAAGGGTAGGAAAAGGTTTTTCTGGTAGAGTAACACCTTTATTTCCAACAATGGTGGTACAAACAATCAAGAATTGGGGGTGTTGGTTCAGCAAATCCAATTGATCCATTTACACACCCCACCTTTTATTAACCATTATACTAACCACAAAAGACACAATAACTAGAACAACCTAAAAGAAAGACACTCCAGGTACTCAGCCTTAGGTGATCCTAGTGAAAATGTTACAGATGAGGTTGTCCATAAGGAGTGGGGTGATAGTTGGGTAACAGTTTGGTGAGGGCTGCCACTACTGCTTCTAGCTTAGAAGCAGAGCAGGACAGTGGGATAAAACTTACACTAAGCCCAATCCAAGGCAACACCTAATGAATCTAGTTCCCTAGGAACTACTTTAGGTGGTGGTCCTAGGTGCCAAGAAACCATGGGGGATACTATTGCTTAAACTAGGTTTGAGAATGTATCTAAACATTCCAATGATTCATTGCTCGCAAGAGGTAACACACTTCGAAGTGATGAAGATAGACTTAAACTAAATGAATTGATGGAACTATGTACCACTTTACAAAACAGGGTTCTTGATTTGGAGAAGACAAAGACCACTCAACAAAATAAGATTGCTAGTTTGAAAAGGAGGGTCAAGAAGCTTGAAAAGAAAAATAGGTCAAGAACTCATAAGGTGAAGAGATTATACAAAGTTGGTTTGACAGCTCGGGTAGAATCCTCTAGTGACGAAGAAGATTTGGGTGAGGATGCATCCAAATAGGGGAGGATTAATGCTATTGATGCAGATGAAAACATTACCCTGGTTAATGTTCAAGATGATGTTGATAATGAGATGTTTGATGTGGATGCTTTAAACGGTGAAGATGTGTTTGTTGCAGGGCAAAATAAAAATGTTGTTGAAGAAGTAGTTGATGCTGCTTAAGTTAGTACTAATTCAAAAAACTGTTACAATTAACTCTAAAGAAAGTACTCTTGGCTCAAGCGCCTTAAGCATTAAAAACTTCAAAAAAAAACCCAAGGGTTGTAGGGTTGTTTTTCAAGAGCCATCTACAACAACAACAACAACAACAATTTCTTCACAACAATCACAGGACAAGGGTAAAGGAATAATGATAGAAGAACCTGTGAAGTCTATGAATAAGAAAGTTCAAATCATGCTTGATGAAGAAGTTACTTTAAAGTTACAAGCAAAATTTGAAGAAGAAGAAAGACTTGCAAGAGATAAAGCTGAAAAAGAAAAAGAAGCTAATATTGCTTTGATTGAAGTATGGGATGATATTTCAAGAAAGATGATGTTGATCATCAGTTGGCTGAAAGATTGCAAGCACAAGAACAAGAAGAGTTGTCTGATGCAGAAAAGGCTACATTATTTCAACAACTCTTAGATAAAAGAAGAAAGTATTTTGCAGCTAAAAGAGCAGAAGAAAGAATAAACAAACCACCAACAAAAGCTCAACAGAGACAAATAATGTGTACTTACCTAAAGAACATGGAAGGATACAAGCTCAAATATTTGAAGTTAAAAATTTTGATTCTATTCAAGAGATGTTTGACAAAGCATTAAAAAGGGCAAATACATTTGAAGACTTTAGAACAGAGTTAGTGGAAGGAAAAGAAAAGAAAGCAGGAGCAGAGCTGGTACAAGAGAGTACTAAGAAGCAGAAGGTGGAAAATAACAAAGAAATAGCAGAGCTTAAACAGTTAATGAAAATTATTCCAGAATGAAGAAGAAAGAAAGACTTTTAGTAGCAATTGATGCCTTACCTTTAGCTGTTTTAAAGTCTCCAAGGAATCCTATTAAAGAAGGAAAGAAAAGATATTATCAAATGGTGAGGTGCTGGTGGAAAGTTTAGATGTACATTGATCCTTTAGTCAAATGATTAAAAGTTTTGAAAAGGGAGATTTGGAAGACTTGCACAAGTTGGTAAAAGCTAGATATGGATCAACAATACTAGTGGAAAGCATGGATTATCTGTTATGGAATGATATAAAAACAATGTTTGAACCACATGTAGAAGATGTAATATGGAGGAATCAACAAGGGTACAAAGTGTTGGAATAGAAGCTGTATGACTCATGTGGAGTACATTCCTTGATGATGCAGTCTATGCAGATTTACATGTTTATAGAAAAGAAATATCCTCTTACACCACCTACACTTTTAATGATGTTGGAAAAGAAGCTTCAAATTGATTCTGAAAGTGATCATAAAATAGCTTAAGAAGTAAATAAGTGTTTGGAAGCATCCTCCTGGTGTTGATGAAGCTTTAAATGAAGAAACTTGATGATTTTTAAGAAGAATATCAAGTTTAGGGGAGGATTGTTGGGATTAAAAGTCTTTTTGATGCTGTTGGAATTACTGTTGCTCATGTTTTTGTTAATGCTGCTCAGCTGGAGTTAGTACTGCTCAGAGACTTCAAAGAAAATATGCTAAGTGTTTACTACTGCTAGTTTACAGTTAGTACTGCTAGTGAATATTAGTACTGATGGTACAAAAGTTAATGCTGCTAGTAAAAGTTACTACTGCTAGTACAAAGACTGCTTGATGTTAATGTTGCTGAAGAATTACTACTGCTCAAGAAAATTCTGTCTATGTTGTTAGTATTGCATAGTGATAAGTTATGTAATGCTAGTGTAAGTTTTAGTTCTGTTTGTTAGTACTGCTTACTTGATATGTATTAGTTATTTATAGAATAGATTTTATATACTTAGAAAAGTATTGTAAGCCGAGTAGGACTCCTTGGTGTATAAAAGGAGGTCCTAGGGCATAGAGATTGGCGTACCAAAACCAAATCAATCTTAGTCGTATAATTCTTAGCTTCAAGGTGTTTGTAACCCTAATACTTTATGAGTTTCGTTTAATTATCAATTATAATATTGGAGCTTGTTTATTGAATTTTTTATGTTCATTTGAATTACGGTTTCATGATAATTCTTTCTTAATATTAAGATTAGGTATTCTGCATAATTTTAATCATTCAACAAAGATTTTACTATAGTGTTTGATTAGATTTATCTAATATAACTAAATCTTAAACAAGCTTAAGGAATTCGATCCATTTGATCGGGTACACTGCCCGTTCAAGTGTTGTTTTAGGTAAAGTCGGCAAAATATAAAATTAAAACTTGAAAACATAAATAAATTACCTACACACAACGACACATTAAGTTTTTAGCGCCGCTGCCGGGGAGTGAAATTTTAATCTTGACTTTTACTTAATATTTTTGTTTTTAACATTATATTAACTTAACCCTTAGGATTAGTGTAATTTAGATTAGTGTAAAATTATGTATATTTGCGTATTATTTGCAATATTGTTGTTTTGAGGTTTAATACGACCAGTTATTCTGTTAATTAATGCGGATGTCACTAAGATATTTGACAGCTTTCTTTTTTTTTTTTTTTGTTTTTTTTCTAGCACCGGATTTATCACAGGAAATTATGAACGACACCCAAATATTACCATGGAAGAGTTATTCAGCTGAGGAATAAAAGCTCGTAGGTGTTATAAGGTGTATAACTGGGAAAATTGCTACTTATGTAGAATTTGGTATGACGATGATGTTCATGACCTCAGGTCTATTGAAACCGAATTCCCAGCTATTGTCTTTAATGACACGTTAACGCCTAAAGTAGCACTCTCATGTGAACCCACGTTAAGTTCTCTTTACAATAATGAAATTGACTTTAGAATTATCGTTTTTTTGTGAATATGACGATGAAGTTTAACGGTTAATTTTCGAAAAAAACTCTTGATCTTATAAATTTATTTCTGTCGCGATTTGAAATTCGTGATTTGGAAAATGATAATGATAAAGTCAATATGCCTTCTTTTCCATCACCCGAGCCTACGGTCAGTTATTTTGATGATTTAGACTACCTTAAAGATTTTGAGAAAGAATTTTCAGCCATTGTTTACAATGATGCTTTAACATCTAAATCAGATTTCTTAATTGAACTTACTGTAAGCCCTCAACGCATCACGATGATTTAATTTGAAAAATGAAACATCATTGTCCGAATATGATGAAGAGGAACAAAACGTTTTATACTTTAATGATTTATTTCCTTTTAACATAATTTATCCTGATGATTCAAAATCGAATAAGGACAATGATAATAAGCTTTGGGATGTATTTGTCATACCGTTACCTGATGAGATAAATACCGATGTTGGTACCTATGCACAAGTGTCAAATAGGATTTTGAAAACAAGTATGATACTTCAGGAAAAATTTTCAACTAGATTTTTAATCATGTAATTTAAATACTTGACTTGGAAAAATTTATTCACAAGGGAAGCCATTAATTTTCATAATTAAAAATCTTTATGTGCCGTTTGGAATTCCCTTCGACCCCAAGCGGTTTTATAAGGATGGTGTCTAAACGAGGAAGTTGCGGAGGCCAAGGTAAGTTTTCTTTACTTTGTTAAATTTATGAAAAATTGGTCTCCAAGAACGGATACGATGTATTAGGTAAACACCTATACGCCGTATCTACTATTTTTAACTTGATTTGACTAAGTCAACAATTTCGTTCAATACGCCGTATTGAACGAACCCCTATACGGCGTATCAATTTTGGGTATAAAAACCCACTGATACACCGGATCAGTTTCACACACACTTTTTACATAAACACTAAAAAAATTTAACCGCGGTCAAAACATTGGAGATCAATTTCTAAGCTCTCTACATCTTTTCATTCGAATCACACGGTAATAAGCCTAAATCTTCCCTATTCTTTTCATTTCTTTGCTTGAATAATACGATTATAAATTAGGTTAGGGTTAGCAATTTTGGGTTTTCGAGATTTGCATTAATGCCATTGTTTAATGTCCCTTTCATGGAGAAATTGGTAATTTCGAGATTTTCGAATTAAGTTAATGGGTCAAATGGGTTGAAATGGGAAATCCATTTCATTTTTAACTGCAGAAGCAATACGGCGTATCCACTAAAATGGATACGGCGTATCAACTAAAATTTACCCAAATTGTAAAACACAATACGACATATTCAATAACATGAATCCGGCGTACAGACCTACTGATAAACCTGCAATCTAAAATCCTATACGCCGTATTGATTTATCTATGTACGACGTATTAACTATATCTCCCAATACTCTGTATCTATGCCCTATACGGAGTATACCATTAAAACTGTATACGACATATCCACATCCGAATACGTCGTATATGCCCTCGAAATTAGAATGATAAATCTTTATAATCTTTGTACTGATTTTGTTAAATTTGCAGATATGGCTCTTCCACCTAGAGATCAGAGATATCAGTATCTAAGGTTTGAGGGTTTGGAGTATACAGATTCTGATATTACGTATTTTGAGGAGAGATTGGGTAAGATTTACGGTAGAGGGATACACCAGGGTGGTTTTTGGATTCTTGAATCGTGATTACCGGCTGGAGGTTGGCTGAGGGATTGTCTAGTAGGATGCTCATGAAGATAGGGATACTCAAGGGGCAGAGTGTGTTCACCATCCGTGCTTGGAGACAGTTATTTGAGGTGCGAGGCCCACTCGTGTTTGAGCTCATTATGGAGTTCTTTAGTACATTCAAGTTTGGTGAGGCAATTGTTGATATTGATGTTGTGGGTATGCTTCAGTTCCAGTTGGGTGAAGCTAAGCATTTCATGAGCTAGAGAGAGTTCATTTTAGCTTTAGGATTACATACAGCAGAGGAGATAGAAACTGTTAGATTTGGTTTATATTGGGCAGAGAGTGTTAGGCAAATCTTCAATAAGGGAGATCTAAGTGCTTATTGGAGGGGGATTTCTTCTTAGGGGGACTTTCTTAGCGCACCCCCTTCTTATACTCATATTAGGGATCCCATGCTAAGGTTATGCCACAGGCTGATCGCTTGTAGCATTGCTTGGAGGAGTCGGGCACCTGAGAAGGTGACCGTAACTTATCTATTCTACCTAAGGAGCATGGATGTTGGTTCGGTCAAGATCCCCTACCCGCTGGCTAGGTATTTGAGGATGTTTGCTTCTGGGAGGAAGCACGAGGCGATGATATCTGGAGGATAGTTTGTTGCTCGTCTGGCTAAGCATTTTGGACTTTTTACTGAGTAGAGACTTCAGGGATTGATAGTGATAGTCCGAGACCTCCCTTTGGTGTGGCTACAGATTTGCGAGGAGCTTGATGGGATACTTAGGATTGGGTAGCCCCAGGAACAGGAAAGGCAGCTTGCTGTTGATGGCTAGCTCACCATTGGTCATTGAGGGTGCGCTGATCTTGCTGAGAGGTGCTAGTGTTCCTAGCACCTTTTAGACACCCCAGCCACCACTTGCATCTGTACCAGCTAGGAGTTTACCATAAGGGATGGCTATACTAGAGGAGGAGGTACATGGGATGAGAGAGGCATTAGGCGAGTAGAGAGAGGTATTGGATAGTATGGCTAGTGATTTATCTCGATTAACTACATGGACGGTTACTAGTCTCTCACGGATGATGGATCAGGCTGAGGTCAGATACACTAGCTATTTAGATTATCAGATTCCGTATGTGAGGCATACCAGGCGTAGGACTGATGACGCCAGCACCTTAGCACCATAGCAGCTAGACCCCTAATCTTCCTAACCATTACTTTTGATTTCTATCTGTGTACATTTATTTTGTTTCATGATGTATCTAAAACTTAAAACATATTATCTTCTTTTGTATATTATGATATGATGATTTTGGTTTATTTGTGTATGATAGAATCAGGCCTGGCAGTAAGTTCAGCAAATTAGCTCGTTGATTGATTTTAGACACAAGCACCATATCCATCACAAGAATGAAAGCATGAGAAGATGAGTGTTAAATAGTGTGAAAAGCTGAAGAAAAAGTCTAACTTAATGACTAACTGTAAGAAAAGTGCTTCCCGAGAGACAACCCGGACAGTTTTTATTTATTTTTATCGAGTTTGTCTTCCTAGACATCAATACGGCGTATCCGCTCCATACCATATGGCGTATTGATTGTCTGGACGTTATCAGTCCTTTATTTTTATGCATTTGTAACTTAATTGTCAGTTATGTCTATACGGCGTATTCATGCACATGATACGGTGTATTTGGCAGACTGACTCGTATTGATACTTTTTACAGGTCTTTCTATACGGTATATCCTAGTTTTTGGATACGGCATATTGACTGCCTGTACAGTTTTATTAGGTTTTAACCGATGATTATCCGAAGATAGAATTACACTTGTTTTCTTATGATTAATACAGGAACCTTACTTGAAGATTGAATGAATTTGTTGATGCTTATTATCTGGAATTATATGTGTGTTGTAGTCACGCTGGTATTCAGACGCATTTATAACACACATCCTTGCTTATATACGTAACATCGAGGATCATACCTAGCAAATCTCAAGGGAGTTTTTTGTTCTATTCTTAATATTCATGTTTTTCATGTTATATTTATACAACGAGGTCATTGTATATTTTGAGTGGGGAGGGGGAGGAGAATTAGAACACTTACTTGTCCTTATTTTTACAAATAATTTGCCTAAATTATACTCAAATTTAAATTTTTTTAGCATATTTTTATGAAATTATTAGTTACATGACCCGCACACATAACCCTAATTTCCAATTGTGAGAACTAAGCCTAATCCGTTTCCTAATTTTTACCTCAAATTCCACAATAATATGAGTGTGCCGGTGACTATAGTAAAATTTAGAACTTGGCTTGGTATACTACTCAAGACCACAATAATAAGCACTATTATTAATAGATGGAGTGACCTTGCTAAACTGGTGAATTTCTAAGATTACACCAAAAAGCCTATATATATTGTGATATTAATTAACCACATCCGTTAGTTAACCCTCGTATAAACCCTTTTGTTTACTCTCATCTTAAGAGTAAAATACCCCTAAAAAAACCTGCTGAGCCATTCCTTTCTTTTCTTACACCACCAAATATTTGTTTTGTTACACCTTTACACCTTAGCCTACCCCCATTAGATTAAGTCCTATTTCAGTTGCTAGTTGCTTTTGTGTAAAATATTGTATTTCCTATGTTCGTGTGCGTATTTTTTATCTATGGTTAGGTCGAGAAATTACACAATGCAATGGGAATGTGAAAGTGGTTTTATTTTATATTTTGTATGTTTACTACTTTCACTAGTATGATCAGAAATAGAATCACGATTTATCATGTTCGTGAAGTGGTGAAATTATTTATGATGATCGATTATTCGTTAGTACGTGTTATAAACCAACGATGTAAAGTTTTGTAGTATATTATTTTTAGTTGGTCGCAATATAAACCAACTAGTGTATTTTCATGTATCAAGTGGTATATATCGCCACTATTGTTGTATAGTATGTATATTATGGATGATTGGGAGTTGGCCGTTATAAGAACGCCAACTAAGGTTGTTTTTGTGAAAGGTCGTGTATGGATGATCAAGACATATATGACTCTAATTAGTGTCTACCCAAAGCGTGAGTTTTCGTGTTAAAGGGTGAGTTAGTCTATGATTTTGTTTCTTTTTCATGGGCATGATCGAGAAAGTATTTAGCAACATTGTTCCTTATTTGTTTAGACTTAATCTATTTGTTTGTTGTTTTTATATTTACACCCATTATATATTTCCCACACCTAATCCCTAACCTTTGGTTTGCTCAAATGAGGGTGTGAGCAATCGCATGTGTCTCATTCATGGATTTGTCTGTGTATGTGTGGTTTTGTCGCCCTTGTTGGTGTATTACTGTTGGTAAAGGACTAGTAATATCATACCCTATATTGTTCTTCATCCTAACCTTTGGTTTTACTCGAATGAGGGAGTGAGCAATCATGTATGTCTATTCCATAGATTTGGATGTGTATATATGGTTTTCTCGCCCTTGTTGGTTTACTACTATTGGTGAAGATTACTAGTCATATTCTTTATCTTATACGAGTTAAGGAGTGAGCTGATGACATCAAATAAAGTCTACTTTATAGCATCATTTATCCCATGTATTTAACCTATTTTGTATAATTATTGCAAAGAATTGTTACTTAATCGTTTATATTTGAGAATTGCAGTAATTACGGAGTACTTGGTGAATATTAGCAAAAGTGGCGCATTTTGGAGCTTAAACGAATATATTTTGAAGATTAATGATTATGACTACCAATACGCCGTATCCATCAAGGAAGATACGACGTATCCGTGCATGCACTCACCAAAGACCACAAAGGAAAGAAGATCAATACGCCATATCCAGAGAAGACCAATACGCCGTATTAGATATATGGCATGTGAATATTCTGGATGATATCAAACGTGGTCCCTACTCCAAGAAACTCCAATACGCCGTATCGAACCTATTAGATACGCCATATCGAATCGACTTCCAGACCCTATAAATACAAAACTCAAAAATGAGTTTTAAGTGTGCTAAATCATATTCTCGATACCTAAACCACAAAAGTCTATTTTCAGAGGAGAAAAAAAGCAGAAGAGGTCTTGCAACGCATTCCAATCCATAGAAGACAACATGTAATTTCTTATACTTTTGTAATCGTTTAGTTTTTGGTATCATTCGTTAACTTGGTTAATTTACCTTGGCTAAAACAATTACTCTTGTATTAATTATGATGTTTGAAGGCTAATACCTTCGGGTATTAGCCATTATTATGAAGATCTGAATGTTTGGTTTTGTTTATATCTCAATTTCTTAATTTATCGTTGTATGATTGTTTATGTTTATCAATTTATACTTGTTTACGTACTTTTGTATGTGACCTATCATTCAACTGGATTTAGTAACACGGACCAAGTAATCTAGATTCTGGGATAGCTCTCCGTATAGTGATTTATACATCTAGAATCATAGGATCATAAGTATTGTCCTTCTAAAATCATGCTAAGGATACGCTTCTGGCTTAACTAGTTAACAAAAACTGCAATTGGTTTATTGAACATGTTGACTAGTAGGTAAATCTAGATAATTCAACAAATAATGTTCTGATTCTTATGATAGTTGGACAAGTGGACTACTAGTGTATAAATTACCATTAAGCAGTAAGTGG
>BQNB010137687.1:0-17810 GCA_026074375.1 Tanacetum coccineum
TGTCTCTTCATGAAAGCCCGATATTGATTTCTGGAGACAACACTCCAAATTTGGGTGTTCGTCATCCTCATTTCTATCCCCCTTGACAAAGCTCAAGTATGGGGGGATCGGGTCAAGCTCAGTGACCTTAAACAAGCGCTTCGTGGGTGGCAACCCATGCTTATCCATTCTATCTTCTTTCTTATTTCTAATAAGTGTGTTGTGATGAGGCTCGCCTCTTCCATTATCTCGTGTTTTATGTTTTGTGGTTTATTGTCCAGGATTGTCCTGGATTTTTGAAGCCTCTCGTGCTCGCGGTTTTGTCCTTCGATCACTTGAGCTTCAAATCCTCATCTTCATTTGGGAAATCCAATATCCTAATCTAATCGACTAACGTTTATCTTTAAGCATACTTAATAAACGGCTTAGGATTTACGTAGAGACCCTTCTAAAATCATTGAGGACAATGTTTAATTCTAGTATGGGGGGATCTATCGATTTGATTGTGCCTGCAGCCGTTGTTTTCACGTAATCCCGTTTTTACCACCAAAATTTCAAAAAAATGAAAAAATGAATTTTTTTTAAAAAACTTCAAAAATAAATTAAGTGTTTTGTCATAATTTTAACTTTCCTGTTGGGTAGAATAAGAATAAATTTTGACCCGATCGAGCGTGTTGAGCTCTAGCTTGTTCCTTAACGTTTAGACTAAGCGTTCGCGAATCTTTGCGAGAACGAAAAATGATAGAGTTAATTATGAGTTAGATGTTAAACAAGGATTAATTGGAAATCTTAAGAGCTCATGTATTAAACGTTTTGTGGAGCATTTTTCATCTCCATAAGCTTCTTTAACCGGTAACTAATAATAGCGTGCTATTTTTCTTGAGATGTAAAACTTAAATAAAACAATTTTTATGTAGTGAAAAAAGCAAAAATTTTAGTCTTAGTCCTAAATTGATACTTAAATTATTCAAAAAGAAGTCTGTCTTACAATGTCATGAAAATGAGATAGTTGTTATATTACAGACTACACACACACAAGGAAACCGGAAACACATACAATATAATATTAATGCATATATATCGTATATGATATATATATATATATATATATATATATAAATAATAATAATTATATAAGCTCTGTGGGCCTGATAAAAGTATTGATGCATCGTTTGGCCCTCTTGCCGCTCACACCGATGTTGCAGGCCCTTCTAAAGAAAGCCCATGGTAAGATGTAATAAAAATTCGAGACTGATAAAAAGTTTGTTGCATCTTGCCGCTCACAACCGATGTTGCATAAGCCTTCACTAAAAGTCGAGGCGGGTTACAATTGCATCATGGTCATGTTTAATATTAAAGTTGAATTAATAATTAAAGATCTCTTTTTGTTTAAATGTATATATGCCTGTTTGAATTTAGACTATTTCAATTTAAGTTTTTTTTAATAAGCTATGTATATACAGGGAAGTCTAAGAGTTTTTGAAACTAAAGAATCCGTGATCCTGAGAACTAGTCCTCTGGTGGGAGAGGTCAAAAATCCTAGTCACTTAGCCGCTAAGGTGGGATGTGCCAAGAGACGAAAGTCGTCTACTTGGAATATCTCGCCTTTGAACTCATTATTCTCCGGGTGGAAGTCGTGAAACATAAGAATTTTGCAAAACGTTGATCCATGGTTAAATTCAAAATGGCACAATCACCTAATAGATAAAATTCATTGCGGGAGTGAAACAGTTCACGAGCGTTGTCTAAAGCTATGTAGATATGTTGTGTTTTAGTGTGTTGTTTGTTAGTGCAGTCTCTTACTTATAGTAATATAGTTCGGGATTTTGTTTTAAGCTTGGTTTGGAATATGATAGTGAAAGCTAGCGAGATCAACGATATGAATTGATCACTTTTTGGAAGCATTTTAGGGATTTGAAATGTTTCTGTTCTATGATCTCCTAAAGTTATTACCATAACGAAAGGTCAAATAAGTAAGTAGTTCTTAAAAAAGTACAAAAAAAAAATGAAAACGAAAAAAAGGAAAAATACAAAAATATTAGTGGTCAGTTAAAATGAAATTATTTAAATGGTAAAAAAACGGGGCTATTTTTGTTTTGTGTCTCGAAGTCTATTGACTTTCTTCTTATTTTTCGCCCTTTTAATCGAACAATTCGCCTACTTTTCTGAGGTTAGTAGTTTCAGTGGGTTTTTGTTATATCTCTATTGTTTGGTGATGTTTTGTGTTGTAAGCGAGGGGGATGATGAGAGATTCTTCTTCTTGTAGTTTCTAAGTGCTATACTTTAGCCATTGGAGGGAGGACCAACGCAATATTTTAGTAAGGGGGTATATTTTTTTTTTTGTTGTATGGTATGTGGGTAATTACACATACGCTTTTACTACCATAAAAACAACCCTAATCGACCAAAAAACCACATAAAGATGCCATAATACTATGCATTGTATGTGTGTCTTTGTACTAAGTGCAGGTACCTGTGTTGGTGCGTTTGTTTACTGGATATTCACTAAAGTATTAAAAATGAAGCTAAACCGGACCAAAACCAAGCAACAAAAATGGCGGATTTGACTAACAGGTGCGTAGCCGAAAAAAACCCGAGCCAAAGGTATAAAAGGATTAAAAATAAGCAGTAAAATAAACGAACATTACGCCCCAGAGAGCGTGCCTCGGAGCTCTCGTTTGTGCATTTAATGTCTAGTCAAGACGAAGTCAAAGTCAGCCCCAGAATACGCATTGGAAAGGGCATAAAAAAACCAAACTCCGAAACCCCTATCATGTAAAACATGGGCCGCGACCCGTTACCCATTTTATGGGCGCGCGATGTCACCCACTAATATTTTAAAGCATAACCCTTTTAAACCTTTAAGCCCTTAATCCATTTATTAAAAGCCCATTTCCCTTTTTTTTTAAACAAAGCCCAAAAACATTACCCTGGCCCAACCCTTTAACGATGTAACCAATAAGCCTCTTATATCCTTACACCGTTAGTCCTTAAAGGACTAACGTTGTTAGTCCAAAAGGACTAACGGTGCAAACCCTCACCTAACTCCAGGGACCAAAGATGTAAAATACAAGGACGTGTACTGCAATACCATTATACACTTTAAGGGGCCATAATTGCCATTCAACCAAACATTTACCCTGTCTCACTTTAACTCATTTTGGCGCCAAAGGGATCACTGTTTATCTTTCTCACACGTTTAGTGTGTGTCCTTTCTTGCAGATAACCAGACAAAGCCTTCACCCTCAAACAAAACTATCCCTCTCATAAACCCCACCCCCACATGGCTACAATACACGCTGGCAATCCCTAACCCTCCCATTCGTCAAGACTAAGGACTAGTAATTCAAGGGTTGAGATCAAACTGATTGGGGGCCAAGGCAGATTAAGGGTCAGGATAAGCTCTTGTAGGCTCTCACACTGTAAGCACAACAAACACAATGCAAAGAAGACTCACTGCCTATATAAGAAAGAAGACAGAGAAATTGAAGACCTATGTAGGAGTAGATTAGTTTTAGTGTTAATGTTTTTATGTTTTTATTTCTGTCATTTTTTAAGCCTTGTACTGTTTTCTTTTTAAGTTTAATGAAATTTGAAGTATCTTTTATTAAGTTCTTATACATTTTGTCTTAAATAGTGCTTTACTGCTTATTTGATTTTGCTTGCTCCTAGTGCTTAATTCTGGTGTGAAAATGCTCAAACTTACTTAAGAAAGCTAAGGAATACCTGGTCTTACCCTGTGGTTCTTTAAAATTCAGTCTTTTCAAGTTAAATTTGGTTTTACGATATCTAAGGGAGTGTTTGGGTCAAGACCCAAAGTGGGTCAAAATAGTGTCTTATCTATTTTCTGTCACTCAAATGAGTTTGCAATAGCCCTAAGTTAGTATTTAAGATAGTTCCAAATAGCCTTAAGATGTTTTTGTTAAGTTTTTAGGTTAGTGGTATAAAAATTCATTATTCTGTCAGTTTCAAAATTGCTAAATCAGCTTATGGGTTAATTTTCTTTAAAATTGTTTTGAGGTCTTGTTTTTGGTCCCATTTAGTTCAAATATGCAGTAGAAAAGATTTGCTTTAAGTCAGAAATTGTCCTTTTTGTTGTGAGTCCTAATCTGTCAAGGTCCTATGTCAATTTTCAAAGTTCAAGTTCAAGGTTTTTAATTGCAAAGTTAGACAAGATTAAGCATGTTTTATGGTCTTATATTGTTAAAATAAGCTCAATGGACACCTAGCTTTAGCTGTTTGTAGTTTATAAGATATCACAAAAGCCTTTGCTAGCTTAAAAGTTAGGCTGCAAATTTGAGTTTTTCATTCCTAAAAACATAAAAAATCAGCACATACTAGGTTAAGTAGCTTGTTGTCTTTGCTTTTTTTCTACTTTAATCTTTTATCCATTCTGCTTAATGTTTGCTTTTATTTGCTTATTAGTGTCTAAACTCCATCTGTTTTTGACTTTTAGTGCATAGCTTTTTCATTGAGCCCATTAAATTTTAGCTTAAAAAGAGTAGTTTAGCCTGTTTTTAGCTATTTTTGCCCCATTGTGCTTATTGCCTTTTTAAGCTTATCTGTCTGTTTTAATGGCCTATCTTTGCTTGCATTTGCTTATTAGGACTAGTTGATTAGCTGTCTTTGCTTATTTGTGATTTCCCTTAGCTTATTTTGTCCTCTAGTAGCTTAACAGTTAGAGTAGTAGTCACTTAGTTAATATAGTGAACTGTTAGCTTTTTTACCCTATTTCTCAGCTTATTTTCACTTTTTGAAAAAAGTTTTTTTTTTAAAATTTGCTTATCTTTGTCTATTCTATAAGTTAGTAAAAAGAAAAAAAATGTGTTTTCTAAAAAGGGTGAGGCATGGGATTCGAACCCATGACCTCCCCCTTTTACACAAAGCCTCAACACCACTCTCTGCTAACACAAATGCCCTTGGGTCTTTTCTGTCTATGTTTGCATAATCTATACTTTTATACTCTTTTTCACCTTTAAGCTATCAGCCCAAGTTTAGCTTATTTCAGCTTATTTATAAGCTCTTTTTCAAAACTAATATTTTTCCTGTATTCCAAATAAATTAAAGTACTTTTCCTAAATTTTTCATAATTTTCCCATTTTATTTACTATTTTTAATGAATTTTTCTTTTTAAAACTGTTTTTAAATCATAAAAAATTAAATTAAAAAAATATAATTCTTTTAAAAAAAAATCTTTTATCAAGTAGGACCTAGGAAAAATAAAATTGCATCCGTAGGGTTAATTTTGCATAATTTGGTTTTTTAAAGAACGGGTTTAAAGTCCCGTTCTCGTTTTCGCGTTTTATCTTTAATTGCTTTTAATTACATGTTCCCGTAGACTTAGGTTTTCCTTTTAAGCTTTTATTTATGTTCCCGTAGAATTTTAAGTCATTTATTTGCCTTTTTATGCTTTCCCGTAGTTTTAGGTTTAATTTCCCGTGCCTTTGCTTGTTTTTCCCGTAGTTTTTAAGTTTTCCCGTTGCCTTTTATGATTTTCCCGTAGATTTAGAAAACCCAATCAAATCTTTGATCATTCAAGCATCCGATAGTCAAACCATTAACGTGACCGTCAATTTCACGCCTCGTTGGGGATAAACGACCCGGGAATCGCATGCTTCCCGGTTTACTACAATTGATTTTGATTGATATTTTTGATTCTTATTATATATTATATTATATATTTAATATATAGTAAAGGGTTGAATTTATCATTGTCAAAGTGGACAAAGAAAAGCGATTTCCAATGGACCGCGGAAGCAGAGACGGCGTTTAAGCAAATGAAAAAATTGATAATGTATTTGGCTGCGGCAAAGGAAGTCATTAGCGCAGTCCTAATGACGGAAAGGGACGGAAAGCAAATGCCCATCTACTTTGTTAGCCGCGCGTTACAGGTCTCAGAGGTCAACTACACCCCAATGGAAAAACTAATACTTGCTCTGGTAAGTGCCAGCAAGTGACTAAAAAGATACTTCCAGGCACACATAATAGTTGTAATCACAGACCAACCAATAAAACAGATACTGTCTAATCCGGAGGTAACAGGAAGATTGCTCAAATGGAGGTTTGAGCTAGAAGAGCACGACATTCATTATAGACCAAGGACGTCAGGCAAAGGACAAATTTTAGCAGACTTCATTGTAGAACGTCCGGATGAGGACCCTATAGATACACAAATGGAGGACAAGGAAGAACTTCTGGATCCGTGGGTATTATTCACGGACGGATCATCATGCATAGACGAATCCGAAGCCGGTCTGATAATTACAAATCTGGAAGGAGTAGAGTTCACATATGCTCTAATGTTCAGGTTCAATGCTACCAACAACAAAGCGGAATACGAAGCTTTGATAGCTGGTCTCCGGATAGCAGAAAAAATGGGAGTAAAAAACCTTCAGGCAAATGTATATTCAAAACTCGTAGCTAATTAGGTAAATGGAGTTTATGTAGCAAAAGAGCCAGGCATGATCAAATACTTAGAGAAGGTAAAAAACCTCGCTGGTGCTTTTAAAGAATTCTCCATCAAACAAGTACCTAGAGGAGAAAACAAAAAAGCAGACGCGCTAAGCAAGATGGCATCTACCAGCTTTGCCCACCTAAGCAAGCAAATACTTGTATAGGAACTCAAGGAAAAATCCATAGATGAAAAAGAATTACTAGCGGTAGTAGAAGAGGAAGGAAACACATGGATGACTCTAATATATGAATACCTAATGGAAGAAATTCTCCAAGAAGAAAAAAGGAAGGCAAGGGCCATACGTCGCAAAGCGGGAAGGTATGCCGTGTCAAATGGAATACTATATAAAAAATCCTTCCTTGGACCATGGTTGTGATGTGTTGGGCTGCTGCAAGCAAAATATGTCCTAAGAGAGATCCATGAGGGATCCTGCGGCATGCATGCTGGACCAAGATCCGTAGTGGCAAAAGTTTTAAGATATGGGTACTACTGGCCGACTATGCACTCCGATGCTAGGAATTTGATAAGGGAATGCAGTAGCTGTCAGGTTCACCGCCCCGTACCAAGGAACCCACAACAGAAACTAACACCCATCACGTCCCCATGGCCATTTTACAAATGGGGGATTGATATAGCCGGACCTTTCCCGAAGGGCCCTGGAAAAGTCAAGTTTCTAATAGTGGCAATGGACTATTTTACTAAATGGATAGAAGCAAAATCTGTGACAACTATAACGGGATCCCAGGTTAAGAAATTTGTATGGGACAACATAGTGTGTAGATTTGGTCTCCCAGGAGAAATAATATCAGATAACGGAAAACAGTTCAGGGATAACCCATTTAAAGATTGGTGCGAAAAACTATGTATCCGCCAATGCTTCGCTTCTGTTAAACATCCACAAGCCAATGGCCTGGTAGAAAGGGCGAATAGGAGTTTAGGAGAAGGGATTAAAGCACAGTTGGGCGAGAAAAACAAAAACTGGGTAGAAGAAATTTCACATGTTTTGTGGGCACATCGTACCATGATCAAATCCAGCAACGGAGAAACGCCATTTTCACTGACCTATGGGACGGAAGCAGTGATCCCAGTAAAGATCGGCATGCCAACCATGAGAACTGCGGAGGTCGACATGATCAAAAATGATGAGGCTTTAGAAGTTAACCTAGATCTTCTAGAAGAGAAAAGGGAGCAGGCAACAATTCAGGAAGGAAAAAGCAAAGCCAAGATGGAAAAAATACTATAATGCAAGGGTTCGCAGCACAAGCTTCCGTACAAGAGATCTCGTCTACCGGAGCAATGAGGCAAGCCGTGTAGAAGATGTAGGTAAGCTTGGACCTAAGTGGAGAAGAGACGCATATGAAGTCCAGAAGCATGGAGAGAAAACGGGAAAGCATTACAAGCTTAGAGACCGCCAACGAAAATACCCTACCGACAGGACATGGATCGTTTGCAATCTAAAGAAATGGCCACGGCATGAAATGTAAGCACCTCTCCAACGCCTAGATTAAAGAATAAAGCAACGGAATCGAGGGCACTATTTTCCTTATTTGTAATGTTCTTTTAAATCCTATAATGAATAAAAAAAGTGAAGCCTATGCTTACCTTCACAACTTTTTCTCTGATTTCCCCCTATTTTACTTTTTTACTTTGCAAAGATAACTGAATATTACACGAATTGGTAAGACGCGCACACTAAGAAACATGACCGCATGTAAAAATTATCCCGCATAATAAAGGAACGAGTTACCTAACAAACAACTCAAGTACATAAGAGGTATTGCAAGCCCGGTACTAGAAAAATGACCCGCAAACATTTTACTAAGACTATCATCACAAGCATGCGACAGTGATATATTAAAAAGGTAGCATAAAAAGTACTAACATAAAAGTTAACAAATACAAGTATTGTTTACACACAAACAGAAGCCACAAAAGGGCCACACGTGGCCATGCCACTAAAGTAACATAAGTACAGGCTTACGGAGCAGGAACATGCTCCAGCGTGGTATCTAATTCTTCCTCCTCAAAAACAATCTTGGGAGACGGAGGAACCTCAGTGGATAATACTGTAGGGACTGGATCCGTTTGAACAAGGGTAGTGGAAAGAGCAGTTGTCATGGCTGTGGTAAGATCCGCGGAAGAACTCGCCTTACCAGTTAAGTTTCTAGCAGACAAAGGCTCTACCAACGGAAGAATGCAATCCGTAAGAGACATGCGGCGAGCGGTTGTGTCCCCTCTAAGCCTTTGAACATGATTATGTGCTACCTTTAAGGAAAAGGACAAAGAAGTTTCTCCAATGATCACTTGATCCTCCAGTCGGTGAATCAGAATCATGAGCTGATCAAGCGAAGGTTGCAGCCGACTGGCTTTAGAAGTCTCGACAACAAGACCTTCCAAGCGAAGAAGGTCCATAACATCAGCCATGCTAGCGTCCTTATTGGCCTCTAACTGAGCAAGGAGCGAAAAGCTTACACCCTGAAGGGCATTAATGGCAGCAACATAATCACTCTCTGCGGAAGGGTTAAACGCAGCGACATCTGTAATACTTCTTCCGGCTCTCCCATGTTCAATACCCGCTGCCAACCCACCCTGCATACTTTTGTCAATGGCACGACCTATAGCCTCGCCCATGGTGGATAAGTATTCAGGCGATGAACGGCACTTAGCTAGCATAGGTTTTAGTCCACGGCAAAGAACCCACCTCCGTCCGGCTATAACAGTCAGGTAGTGAGGGTAAAACTCAACATCCATATGAAGGACCATCTCCACAAGCTCAGATGCTATGGTCGCAACACGATCACTAAGAACCCTCATTTGCTCATCCTGCATCTTCTCAACCTGTTCTTTAAAAAGCCCAATGGCAGACTCCAGTGAGCTTTTCTGCGGAAACATAAAGAAAAGTGTTAGTCATAAAAACAAAGGCAAAATACGATCAAGGGTGTAAAGAAACCTGCGGGTACCTGGGTAGCAAGACAATCCCTCTCAGATTCTAAGGAAACCACCTTTAAATCGAGCTCATCACGGGAAAGCTCGAAGCCAGACAAATCAACAGTAAGTTTGGCAACCTGAGACGAAAGGGATGCCAACTCAATTTCCTTGGAAGCAGCCACAGACTTAAGGGTTTCAACCCTCTCGGACAAAACATTTCTTTCTCCTTCAAGAGCAAAATTCTTCTCTTTCAAATCCCTCAGCTCAGTACTCTTGGCGACATCCGCAGCCTCTACCCCGGATAGCTGACAGCGGAGAGAGATGGCTTCAGCAGCCTCAACCTCTTTCAAAGATAACAAAGATTTTAGATGAGCAATCTCTGCGTCTTTTTCTGAAAGGAGAGTAGTCTGTTTAACACGCTTGTCCTCAAGCTCACCTTTCCTTTCCAAGGTATGCTCCTCTCACATCCTTACCTCCGCCCCCAAACACAACTGCCGCACGGCCCCAACATTGAACTCAGAATACAGCTGATCGTAATCCATGGCACGTAGTTGTGTAAATAGAGTAGGAGGGGCAAGACGATCCGTCATATCACGACAGACATAGGGATCGTCAAGAACAAAGTCATTACTCACCTTCTATCTTGGAACATATACACGGTGCATAGTCTCAGTATCAAGACTCTGGGAAGCATAGAAAGAATCTAATGAAATGGAAGGCTTCTTCGACTTAGAAATGCTAGTCGCATCTGCATCAACCCCACCAACGGATGCAAAATCTCCAATATGCTCAAAATCTTTAGGCGCATCTTTAGCTTTTGAGCCAGCAGCAACATTAGCATCAAAAGTAGTGGTAACAGCAACCGTCACTACCGGAACATCCGCAACAGGGATCTGACAAGAGAAGCGACCTCAGAATATAAACCTGAATGATGGGAACTATCTAAAGAGACAACATACCTCATGTGGGTAGGACGAGTACACAAATTAAGTTCGGACACGAAATCCACAGGACCAACATCCGATATAGGAGTCACGAAAGCAGTGACGAGAGGTCCCGTAGAATCACTAGGGATAGCAAAACCCTCCGGAATCATTCCACGACGGGCAGTAAGAGTCTTCCCGCCAGTGGGGGGAGGTAAAGGTTAGTAGTCGTCCCTCAATTTCTTAGGAGGGTAAACAGAACCAGTAGCATCCCTAGTCACTTTCCTTTTCCGCTTCTTCTTAGCTTTCTCGGCACCAACTTCCGAAGCATCCAAAGCAACAACTTCCTCCAAAACATCATCATCTTTTTCAGCTAAATGCTCTTGATTAGCATCGCTTCCCCCGTCAAACATCTTATCAATACTATCACTGCTATCTCCCTAGGCAGCGGTAACAGGAGGGTTCAATGAAACGGTACGACCCTCAGTCATCTTCAACAACTTAACCTCACGCTCCGCAATGTTCCTCTCCCCTACCCGTACCTTGGTGGGATCAGAATGATGGATGAACGCAAACAAATCCATCTATGCAAATATGGCAACAAGAAAAATTTCATAAATAACAACAACACAATAAAACCCAAGATGCAAAACAAAATATACCCACCCTCTTCGCCATCCTAAAATGTTGGATAACTGTTCTCATCCAGTGTGTAATAGCGGTTTATACCAACCCAACACAAGAAAGGTTCCAGAAATTTTCGGAACAGAGAGGTATGAGTTCGCAAGAACTCGCACGCCTCTGCATCATATCGAGAAAGCTTGGGCGGAGGATCTTTGCTTAAAATTTTACTTTTCAGAGATACAGAAAGGGGAAAGGCGGTGGAGTCAACCCAGAAAAAATAATCATTCCAGTTTTTAACGGAATCTAACGGCTTACTATAACAAACAGGAGCCGCGTCAGAACGTTTGACGAACGACATCCATCCTTTGGTATAAGAACTAATATAGAACGTGCGGAAGCAATTAACGGAAGGCTGAAATCCGTGGACGCGACATAAAATCTCAAAGTGAGAAACCTTGGCCGCCCTAAACACGGACAGTTGAGAAAGATGTATATGAAAATGGTCAAGAACGTCAACAAGAAACTGAGACAAGGGGATCCGGTAATTGGCAAAATCAAAAAAACGGGTATATACACCAATCTTGCCATCAGGACTTCGCAAAATATTTTTGTATGGGCCAGGTAAAGAAGGATGAACACAGGCAAGAATATGGTACTTTGCACATAGTGCATCTAACCCTTTTTTATTCAACCTAGACTTAATATCACAAATGGTACTCATCGTGATATATAAGAAAGGAAAAAAAAACCTAACCTGGTAGACTAAAGAAAAAGGAAGCAGTAGAAAACGTGGAAGCCGGCAGGCAAAAGCTTAATAATCTTTTTAACAATGGTGGTAATTTGTGAAGAAGAAGAAAAAGAAACAGTAAAAACCAAAGGGGTATTTATACCCTTGGTATAGTAAATAGACAAGACGGTAAGATAACGACACGTGTAAAGCACTATATCAACCAACACACGAGATTTAAAATAATCGAAAGTGAAGCCAGTTGGATAACTGACACCAAGTCGTGTCAACCAGAAAACGAAAGGTCAGAATGAATACACGTCACCCAAACCTTACCTACCTAATCAACAAAAGTCACGAAGAAGCCACTAGTCGCGGAAGCAAAGCCTTGCGACACTGCAAAGTCTAGTAAGCTACACCGCATGCATCAAAGTACCGCAAGTAATGAACCTACTAGACTGGGGGGGGACTTGATGACGTATAATAGGCATACTAGGCCTCTGGGCCTGGGCCGTATTATTACAATGGGCTCCAGGCCCAACTAAACAAATAACCAGGCCAGAACTAAGCCTAGGATCACATTGGCACGGCCCGAACATAGCAAGACGGGCGTGGATCGGTTTGAGCCGCTTCCGCATATACCCACGGAAGGGAATCTGCGTCCACAATCACGATTAACGCGGATCCTTGCTCGACAAGGGTCCCACTCCGGCCACTACAACTATAAGCGAAATACTAGGAAACCCTAGTATTTGGTTTCCTTATAAATAGGAGTCCTCTGACACACCACAAGGTACATAATTCTATGACACTCTTTACACACACATATTCTCTGATATCATGAGTACTTACTCTTACGCCGGAGTCCAATCGTGGGGTCTGTCCCCACGATAAGGCTAACGGTTCCTTTCTTTATATGTGCAAGAAATCATCTCTTTTATTTGCTCTAGTACAAGATCCAACCCATTAGTAACTTACTGGCCTAGCCCAGTAAGCGTCCTCAATTCATTTCACTCCCAACACATATTTTGTACTAACACAAAGCTCACTTATCTTTTGAAGCTTTATGTTGCTTTGAGTTAGAAATTGTTCTTTTAGCATAAAACCCTGGTGGGTAGTGATTAGGAAGTTGAAATGTCCCCCCCCCCCCCCCCCCCCCCCCCCCCCCCCCTCATTCATTTCCACTCCCCAACACTATTTGTACAACAATGATCCTCTTAAATTTCAATAAAAATGCGACGATTCTTTTGTTTATATGAACTGATCTGATATCAGCAACTTGACCATTTTTTCTTACAAAATTCACGCCATGTGACACATGTACATGTCATGTCACTTCTTTTAGAGCGTTAGGTTCCATGTCAGCCCCTAATACACACCGTTAGGTTGTCTTCCCTAATAAAAACACATATAACCCTAACACTAACGCATACAACCTAACGGTGTGTATTAGGGGCTGACATGGAACCTAACGCTCTAAAAGAAGGGATATGACATGTACATGTGTCTCATGACGTGAATTTTGTAAGAAAAATTAGTCAAGTTGCTAATATTGGATCAGTTCATATAAAGTTCGATGGGTATTGTGAGACTTTTTGGAGTTCATATCTGATAATGGGTCAAATGAGAAAGTACGTTGCTATTATATGCCATTAACCCTTCTTTTTATTGTTGTTTTAGTTTATAATCAACGAAAATGGATAATCTGGTTGTTATAACAGTTTGTCACTACAAAATCTGGTTGTTATACATAAGCAATAAACGGTGTGTAAATACTTATTTATAAACTGATTGAGCTTTTTGAACCTAATACAAATCATTGCAGATAACTAGAGTTTTTCAAAACTCAGCTCCAGCCGAATTCAAGCTTTCTTCCACCGTTCCTAACATACTATTATTATCAAGTAACCAAAAAAAAAAAAATCAATGTAACGAATTGGTTTGAAACGACAGCATACAATTTGTATCTACTGTACGATATAAATTTGAGTTATAGGTTAATGGGTTTTACTCAAATTAAATGGTATCAACATATTTGGTTCATACAACATCTAAGATTGCGTCACTTGCTAAATCAGGCAAAGTTACATATGCCCGTAAACTGTTCGATGAAATGTCTCACAGAGACACTGTTGTTTGGAACACTATGCTCACTAGTTACACTCGTCTCACTCTTTACGACCACACCCTGTTACTGTTTTCTAAAATGATGGCTACCATCAAGCCTGACCATTACTCGTTTACTGCTGTTTTAAGTGCGTGTGCTGGCTCCTGTAAGCTTCGTTATGGACAGACTGTGCATGGTTTGGTTGTTGGTTTGGGATGTTGTGGGTCGGTTGCGGTGAGTAATGCACTTATTGATATGTATGGCAAGTGTTGGAGTGTTGGTTGTGCTAATGGTGTGTTTGAAGAGATGGTGTTTAGGAATGATGTGTCGTGGTGTTCGCTGCTGTTTGCGTATGTGAATGTTAATGAGTTTGGGGTGGCGCGAAGGGTTTTTGATGGTATGCCGAATAAGGTGAATGTTGCTTGGAATACTATGATTGCTGGTCATGGTCGAGTTGGAGAGGTTGGAACTTGTGTTGGTTTGGTTAAGAGTATGATGGCTGAATCGTGTGATCAAGATCAGTGGACGTTTAGTGCACTAATGAATGCTTGTGCTGAATCACAAGAATATCATGTCGGTTGTATGGTTCATGCTACTGTTGTGAAGAAAGGTTGGATTTCTGCGGTTGAGGTTAACAACTCGATTCTTAGCTTCTATGCTCAAGTAGGTAGTCCTGTTGATGTTGTGACGATGTTTGAGTCCATCGAGACTCTAACCCAAATATCTTGGAATGCAATAATAGATGCTCATATGAAAATAGGAGATACCCAAAAAGCACTTATTGCGTTTCAGCAAGCACCTGAAAAGAATATTATATCATGGACCTCAATGATAACAGGCTATGTTAGAAACGGACATGCTGAAGATGCCGTAAGCTTTTTTGTTGATATGATAAGAAGCAATCTCCAGCCTGATGATTTTTCACTTGGAACAGTTTTACATGCATGCTCTGTCCTGGCAACACTAGGGCATGGCAAAATGGTCCATAGTCTGGCGATACATAATGGTTTTCATGGTTATGCTTATGTCGGCAATGGCTTGGTTAATATGTATGCAAAATGTGGAGACATCAATGGTTCAAATCGTGCTTTTGATGATATTATCGAAAAGGATTTGGTTTCATGGAACACAATGTTGATTGCTTTCGGCCTACATGGTTGGGGTGACAAAGCTCTAAACGTTTATGAAGAACTGATAGCATCTGGTTTGAAACCAGATAATGTCACCTTTATAAGCCTGCTCATGACGTGTAGCCACTTGGGACTTATCAACAGAGCCCGGGAATTTTTCAAGTCAATGATTCAAACCTACGGGATTTTTCCAGAAATAGACCATGTGGCATGCATGGTGGATATGCTTGCTCGAGGAGGGTACTTGGAAGAAGCAAGAAAGATGGCCAATACGTATATGACATTTGATGCCACTGTTAAGTCAAGTGAAGCTGTTTTTGGAGCCTGTTATTCACATGGTAATGTAGATATGGGAGTTGAATTGGGTGGTAAGTTGAAAATGTTGGAACCCCAACGTGAAATGAGTTATGTCATGCTGTCGAATTTGTATTGTGCAAGTGAGAAGTGGAAAGAAGCCGAGTTGGTTAGGAAAGCGATGGCTGATAATGGGGTAAAGAAGATGCCTGGCTGTAGCTGGATTGAAGTAAATAATAAAGTGACGGCTTTTGTTGCGGGTAGGAATTTATCTGTAAACAATAAAGACATGTCTTCCATTCTATACTTGCTTAAATACCAAATGAGGTAATACAAAGTTCTGATGAGATTAATGTGGTATGTTTTCTCTGTCTAATTTGTTTACCGCCTAACTTTCTTTTTATTATGTGCTAATTCTTATGTCAAATTTCCAACTTTAAAATATAAGCCTTTAAATTCGAAGAGCTTCTTCTGATGACCATCTCCTTTTAGGCTACAAATTGTGAATCATAGATATAGAAATCTTCAATCAAATCAAATTTATATAATAGACAAATTCTAAAGTATTAATTCTTGAACTAAAAACCATTCTCATCATAAATATATGTTGCATATATTTTATGATTTCGCAACATCTTCCATTAAACAAACAAGTCTTCTCTATTTGTTTAATACAATATAAATGCACCTGAACAATGCATATGACAACTTCATGGGTTAACTTGAGAAGTTCCAGGATGACCGGATAAGGGAGATGAATGAAAAATTTAATAAACTAGATGCCGATCTTGTTGAACTTGCCCTTCACTTGGAGGAGAGGTTTTACCCGCATCTTCTGACTACCATCTCTGGGCGTCGATGGCTGATCGTATTATTAATTCAACCCTTTTAATTATATAAATATATAATAAATATATAAATAATAAGGCTAAAGTAAGTATTCCGAGAGGCTTTTAAAAGATTCGTTTCTATCCAAAACAAAATCCATCAAAAATCTACCCGGGTCGTTCTCCCAACGAGGTGCGAATTGAAAATCGGATTACGTTTGTGATCGCGTGAATTGAATGGATAAAGATTTTTTGGATTGGATTACTAATTCTACAATTAAAATGCAAAAACGATTAAAGAAAACCTAAAAACGAAAGCTAAAAGTGATTAAAATCTAAAAACGAGAACGGGATTCGAATCCCGTTCTTTAAAAAATGAAATTTTAAAATTTTAACCCTATGAAAACAAATTTAATTTTCCTAAGTCCTAAATGATAAAAGAAAATTTTGAAAAAAATAATTATATTTTTTTGACTTTTTAATAATTTTTTATGAATTAAAAACTATTTTATAAAGAAAAATTGATAAAAAATACTAAATGAAAAGAGAAAAATCTAAAAAAAATATAGAAAGTAGTTTAAGGTGTGCTGAATCTAGGAAAATTAGAATGGTGTTGTCAGCTTATTGGGATAAGCTGGGAAAAAGCAAAAATGGCTTATAAGCTTAAAAGGACTAAAAGTGTATAAAGAATTAATGTTGAAAACACTAACCAGATGGCCCTATCTGTGCCGTGGTTAGTGTGTGTGAGGTGTGGGCTTGTATGTGTGAAAGGGAAGGTCCAGGGTTCAAATCCTTGACCTACTTTTTTGGTAAAATCTAATTTTTTTTTCTTTTTTTTTTAAACTTATAAATTACAAAAAAATAAGCAACTTTAAAAAAAATAACTTTTTTGAAACTCAAAAATAAGCTCAGATAAGCACAAAAAAAACTGACACAATGCTACTTTTTACACTAAGTCCTAATTAAGCTAAATGTTGAGCTAGTTAAGCACAAATAAGCTAAGGTAAAAGCAAACAAAGCAAAAACAGATGATAACTACTCCTAATAAGCTAGAACAAAAAAAAAATTAATCTAAGCAAAACAGACAGATAAGCAAGAAAAAGCAATTAAGCTAATAGCTAAAAACTGCATACAAACAGCCTAAGGGACAACTTTGGAGCTTATTTTTAAGCTCTTTAAGGGATCCTTAGGGCTTAAAGAAGTATATGAGCTTAAAGCTTGGCCAAGGGGCTTACTAAATCAGCAAAGAGTTTAAGGTTTGAAACTAGATTAAGCTATAAAAAGCTAATGGAAAATGGGTTGTGACAATCAGCATATGCTGACTTGGTATTTGTAAAAACAAAGGGCTTATTGCAGCCTATTAAATAAGCTAGAAAAAGAGCTTCAAAATGAAAAAGAAGTTAAAACAGATTGAGACTGACTCCTAATGAGCTTGTGCACAAATTTTCAAAAACAAAAAACATTTTTAACTTACTCAAATTTGAAAATGAAAAAGTGACTTTTTACTTGAAAACTAGCTTGACAAGTTTGACAATTTTAGACTAAGGCAAAAGTAAACTAACAAGACTTTTAACAACTATGTTTTGACACTTAAAATGACACAAAAACTAGTCTTAAAAACAGGTTTCAAAAGCCTAATAAAAAAAAGCTATTACAAAACTGTTTTGACACCACAATATGACCCAATTTCACCCTTATGCCAAACACCCCTTTAAATTTATGAATCCTTTATTTAAGCTATTTAACAAAGATTTAAGCAAATAAATTTAAACACAAATAGTAAATAAGCAAAAAGAAGCAAAAATAAGCGGATTTCA
>BQNB010137688.1:0-17809 GCA_026074375.1 Tanacetum coccineum
AACATTCGAGTTAAAATTCATTTTTCTTTCGGACAAGGCGTAACCGGTTCACCAAATAAATAACAAATATTTTTATAAATGTTATAAAAATATTCATGAAATATTATCAAGTAAATACTTATTTTTATCAGAAAAATGATTTGGAAAACAATGGCGCAAGTTTCGTATTTTGAATCGTCCGATAAGTGGCTCAAACGAGTCCCGAACCATTATTTTATAAAATAATACTCACAAGTTACACTTTAGGTCCCTGGGAAATATTTATACAAGTTACCCTAGACTATTAGTCTCTTGCCACTTTTTTATTTATAACTTTTATAAATATATATAAATATAAAACTTATAACATTTTTCATTTCATTTTATAAATAAAAACACACACCCACCTTTCTTCCTCTCCCTCCCCACCCACCGTCGACCACCACCGGCCGGCGCCGGAAAACTTTTCTGGCGAGTTTTCCGGCCAAACCCAAAAATGATCCTCACCACCCGATCTACTTGATCCCCTACACCACTCTCCTCCACGCGCCACCCACACCACCATCGTCACCTCACCACCACAGCCACCACGAGGGTGCGTTTTAGAGCAGCAAGAGGGATGTTTGGTTTTGGGGTTTACAACAGCTAGGGGGTGTGTCGGGTTGGCTGTGTCAACGCACGAGGGTGCGTTTGGTTTTCATATCAACAGCCGGGGTTGTTTGGTTGGCTGCGAAAACTGCCGGGGAAAGGTGTGTTTGGTTTATATTAACAGCAAAGGGGTGTTTGTTTGTAGTTTTCAAATTAGAGTGCGTTTGGTTTGGCGTAGATTAGGGTGCGTTTGGTGTTAACACCGTGTAGGGTGCGTTTGGTTGAGGCAGTCGCCGGATAGGGGGCGTTGGGTTGGAGCAGCCACCGCACGGGGTGCGTTTGGTTTTGTAGAAACAGGATAAGGGGTGTTTGGGTTGATATAGAAATACATTAGGGTGCGTTTGGCTGTTAAAACAGCCATAGGGTGCGTTTGGTTTGCGGGATAACACCGAGTAGGGGTGTTTGGTTTGGCAGTTACACCAACAGGGGTGTTTGGGTTGGCAGAAAATACCCAAAGGGGGCGTTTGGGTGAGCAGAAAACCATAAATGGTGCGTTTGGGTTAGCAGGAAATCGGTTAGGGTGCGTTTGGGTTAACAGGAAACCGGTTAGGGTTTGTTTGGTTTGATAATCAAACACAAAAGGGTGCGTTTTGTTTTGCACCATAATATATTAATTGTTTCATTTATTATCGATTTAATGTATATGTGATGAAATCTGTTTAAACTTGCGACGTCTAAGTAAAATATGATATTAATATTTAAAACGGGATTGATATTAATGTATAAGCAATATTAAATGTATTTTAGATGAGTTTTGAGCTAAAAACGGACTTTGGCGCGTTTTTATAACGGATAATTGTGAGCAGAAAACGGAACATGGGATTCGGAGTTTGAGATGTTGAAAAGTTAGACTTTGGTTTACAAAATATAACAAATTATATTTTGACGGACGTTTTGATATAAAACGGGACTTTTAACTCCCAATAACGAAGAAACTGGAGTGAAATCGGAATATACACTTTAGTAGAAAAATAGGTTATTTTTAATATATATTAAATCCTGAGAAGAACTATAAATTTAAACGATTTGAGGCAAACTTTCCGAGTGCCGCTTTCGGCCTTCCGGCGAAACCGAAAGTTATTCGTAATGACTTTTTCTTTGTCGCGAGGCTTGTCGGTATTTTAAAATTGAGATATAGGGTCAGACTAAGGTCAACGTAAAAGTCAACGGATATTTTAATTAATATTAATGCTTATGAGTACGATTTTTGAGTGATAATAATAAAGGTCGTTAATATATTATTTCATTAATTATTTTTTAAGACCAATTGTTCTTTCTAAAAAACGAAAAATCTAAAAATAGTAACTTTTCTGTAAATATACGAGACAAGTTATGATTGGACGAAAAATAGTAGATATATATAAAATATCCTAAGGGTTAGGGTTTAAAGACGCGCAAGTGGATTTCTCATCACATGTATGTGTGATTTATTTGGATTATTTGATCGTGGTCTTTGATCAAGGTGAGTTCATAACCTCGCTTTTCAATCTTTTGAATGTTTATAAACCCGCGAGGGGGATACATGCTTGTCTACAAACTCTTACACTTACTTGGTTACCTTATAACAATGTGATTGTTTTTAAAGGATATTGTGAGTTTATAGCCCCATGTTTTACTGGTTTTACATATATTTTTGGGGTGAGAACATGCTTGTTTACAAATGCATTTACATGGTTGATTACCTGTTTGGTTTACATACTCATTTATATACTCGCGAGGAGATACAATACTTGGTTTAGTTTTTGAACGTAAACACATACTATACTTTTATGATTACGGATTAGCTTAAGTTGCATGAACTGTTAATTACTCGGAGGGTAAGCGCGAATGTTATAAGATAGATCTATTTGGGATTGACAATCCCCGTTCGGGTGATTAGCTATCACTCGGCAAACGAACGTTATAACATGTCGGATTACGATTGGATTGGCGCCTGCGGGGCCAACAATCACATACACATATTATTTTCAGAAATGCCCGGGTGTCCTTGGAGGGGACACCTATGATGGGTACATATTATTTTCATTAATGCCCGGGTGTTCTTGGAGGGAACACCCATGAGGGGAACACATTATTTTTATTACTGCCCGGGTGTTCTTGGAGGGAACACCTACGATGGGTACATTCTTACGGTGCCTTGAATAAAGTGGCATACATACAAGTCTACGTCGCAGTTTCATGAACTTAGAGTAATCGTAATCATTGTTTTATACTCACACGAATATTTACTATGCCTTGAATAAAGTGGCAATACATACTTGAAACATTTAGGTGACATTAAATTGGTCATGCATTCTTTATAAATCTTTGGGATAAGATTGGTACTTTTGGTGACATAAAATGTGTCGTGCATTCTTTATAAATCTTTGAGATTTTTACATGGTACTGTGATGATACAGTGGACAAATACATTCATTTGAAACTTACATTCATATTTAAACTAATCTATGAACTCACCAACTTTAATGTTGACACTTTTAAGCATGTTTTTCTCAGGTGAATTAGATGCTTGGATTATTTGATGTGCATTGGAGTCTTTACATTCACGTTTTTCATGGTGATGCAATTATGGGACAACTATTATTTTGATTTCAGAAAATCAACGAGATTGTTTTACAAACGACACATTTAGAGGTCGTTCTCTTGTATCTAGCGCTGTGTATTATGAAGTAGCACCCCAAGTGGTATTCCGCTGCGTTGTGATTTTTGGGGGTGTTACAAAACCTCTACTTACTGACCTCCATAATTCATACCGAAAATCACCTATATTTATTTATGAGTATATTAACTACCTCATGATTCCCAAGAGCCATTTACATGCATAAGTACTCCTAATAAAATTAAACACATATAAATTGTATGAAGCTTTGTGTGTTTTATTAGTTTGTATAGTGATATAATGACATGTACTTTTCATTTTAAAGGTATTTAAAAAATAACATTAATTAGTGTGCTTAATAGATTAAAAAGTGTTTTATTAATAATATTAAATGTGTTGACCAGTCAATAAGTGTGTGTTTGTGCATTGGCTAATTGTACATATTGCATGAATATTTATATTTTTAAATAATGGGGGTGTTTTAACAAGAGTGTTAATTGTGTACGAAAAAGTTGTACACTATGTTTCTTTGTTTGTATCTTATTTGCACTAAAGAGTGTATTTAATATATTTTGTTTATTTGTTGTATGCATTAAAGCTTGTACACGCATAAAAACTTGGATTACTTAAAAAAATTAATGAGGAGAGAGATTCTAATTTGTTTTATAAGATAGTAAGATGATATAAAACAAGGCTATAAATGCGAGAATTTCATATATAAAAGTATTAAATATTTGATGTTATCAAATATCTCCTCACTTGATCTTACTTGCCCTCAAGTAGAACCTTTTAAATAATTCTCAAAAAGATATCTTCCAAGTTATCCAGGAAGATATGAATTTAAAAATTACCTATGTAGAAAATTCTAAACCAAGCACCTCACGAAAGGAAAAACGAACCACACTCATACTCTCACTAATCTATGTGTTTCATTTTTGGTGATCACTCAACTGCACAGTCATGGCGAGTATTCTATCATAGGCTTGACAAGGATACTAATCTCCACCAGTAGAGTCTAGATGCAACTGTTCAAAAAGACAAATGGGTTGACACACACAGGTTTAAACAGGGTGGATAATCCTAACCGGTACCACTGATCAAAAAAAGGTGACAAAACCACACATGCTTGTCCAAATCCATGGGGAAGACACATATGATTGCCTTTTTCCTTAAGTCGATCAGGCTAAAGGTTAGAGTCATAAAAAAGGTTAAGATGGAGACATGGGATGCACATTTAATTGGTGTTAAATAAAGACACAAAATAAATAGTTTCCTAAGTGCATAATCTCCCCGTCACTAGTCGCATTTAAATCCCATAAGGCCAAAATTAAGGGTCAAAAGTCAAGGGGGCTTCATAATACACGAGTTAATGCGTATGAAATGTAGCGTAATGCCTCATAATCTCTATAAACTAGGCAAGAAAGAAGCATTAACTCGGCCGTCATCATCAATGAACAAAAAAATTATGTGCTAATTTTTTTTAAAATTTTGGGCAAAATCAGCACATAATCTAACCAAATAACTCATTTCTATCTCCTTTCCCCCATTTGAGATGTACAATGCCCACATTGTATAAATATAGACTTAAAAAAGAAAGGAAAAATAGAAATTATACAAGTTTAGAAGAACTACCCGTTTACAAAGACGGATAATCATTGCCAGCTGAACAATGCGGGAATACTGCCACAATATGACATAAAAGCTAATTTATAATGATGATCAGCTGTAACAAACTACACTTGCTTGCATTCTTCTTTATTCTCTTTTTTTTATTGCAAGACAAGAATACAAAAAATAGAAATTACAATACAGACACATATATACATGAATATCCCCCAACTTGAGATCAACAATCTTCAAAACCCGATTTTCTTCAAATACCCTCCATCGTAACCCGCGACTTCCACCAATGAAACCAAAATTAACCAGCAACTCTCCGATCATGGACAAAAGAAACTACAGGGTAGGCTAGGCGATAGATGTAACGAAACAACATATATTGGGGTACAAAATGAAAGGAAAGGCTTAACAGGTTGTACTAGGGGTATCTTGCACTAAAGATGAGTGCAAGAAAGGGTTTAACAGGGGGATTGACTAATCAGTGTGAAAAGTCAATATACACAAACATAAAACGGATGGACTATTTGGGTTAATCCTAAAATTTTCTTTTTATCCTAGCTACACCGATTACACTAGGTGCAATGCTCATTATGGTGGTCTCTAAAAGATATACCAAGCCAAGTTCTAAAGTCAACTACAGCCACCGACACACTTATTTTTATTGAATTTATGTATAAGGAGAAAACGGAAAGGCTTATCCTCACATAATGGAAATATAGGGTAGGTGTTCTCAGTAATGTTTTAACAAGTTAAGTAATGAAAAACATGTCAAAATTTTATTAATGAAACATTTTTCAGAAAAAACTAGAAAAATAAAGGCAAGTATAATCAAATGGGTGTTTATTTCTAATCCCTTCCCCCCACTTGAGTCAAACTTAAGTTTATAAAATTGAAATAGGAAGGGTTAGAAATGGAACATGTTACTCCCCTGGATTTGCTTGGTATGATGAAGAGACAACATGCTCTAAGCCATGCTCCAAGTCTACTTCCTCGAGTAACATCCATCTTCACATCAATATCATATATAGCATCCAACTAGTACGGTTTGGAATGCTTCCTTGAAGCTTTGTTAGCATCCTAGCACCACTCTATGTGCATTTACCTATAAAGCTGCAAGAAAGACTAATACCAAAAGCATAAATCTGGATAAAAGAAAAATAGCATGAAATGTACAGAATTATAATACAAGAAATACAATCCTATAACTCATTTTTGTAGGAATCACGGTTGCATTTAGCATATGCAACAAGCCTTTTAAACCACTTGGTGGCCCAAGTGGACGAGTGAAGTCTCATGTGGGTTTCTAGAGAACATACCGACAAAGTTCATTTATCAAATATACATGGTTTAGTAAAAATTTCAAACATTAAAGCATTTGCAGGAAGGAGTTATGGCTTAACCCATGGAATGGGTTACGCCGTAATTATGTGATTTGTCAAATTTGAAAATTTATTAGATCTAGTTACGGCGTAACCATTAAGAGGGTTACGCAGTATCTACAATCGTTACGGGATGCCATAATTGCTGTAGACAGCAACACTTTAACCATATAATTATGATTCGAGAATCCCATCTCCTTGCTGTTAGAACTTGCAAAAGCAAGTAAGAAACATACAAACCGACTAATATGCAGAAAATTAAATGAAACAAAACATAATTACAAGGATAAGCATAAGGTGCCTCCCACGAAGCGCTTGTTTTTGTTTGAGTCTCTTGATTGACTCCACCCTTATTTACAAGGTAATAGGGTGTCCATCCCCTCACTTAGGATCAAGTGTGGGTGGAAGTGGCATTAAACACCATTCAGGTGTAAATTTGCTATAAGATAGGGACATGACGATTAGAAATCATACCATTTAGGAGATGTAATATCCTTATCTACCTTATATGGGTAAGTTGATGACTGAGATGATTTGATTACTCCATATAAGGGACTCATTGGTTGAGTATGAATGAAAGGCTCTGGTTTTATGATAACTGAATGCACATGTATCTCTATAAAATGTGACTGAGGATTTTTAACGAGAAGTCTTTCAAGCTCCTCCATATCCTTAGTAGGATTAAAATCTGCTTCCTCGTCCACCATGGTTACATTCAAGATCTCGTCTCTGAATTCTTCCAAAAGTTCATCCAAAATTGATTTAGTAGCCGGTGCTACATAATCATCATTTGGTGGTATGGTGTGAATGGGTTGGGGGATCAAAGGTTGTATCACTTTTTCCATTCCATCAAGGACGTTAGGCATGAGAAATTGCCTAATCCATTCTACGTCCTTGACCATAATATCCTAAATATCATAAGCATCCCTGATAATGCTCAAATTATACGTATTTCTATATGCGTTATCAATGCTTTCATATCTCTATTTTGGTTAATAATAAGAACTTTTGATACTTAATCGAGTATATTTGCTAATGTAGGTTCTAAGTACGTGTCGTGGAAGAAAACAGAAGAATATACGAAGAAATGGAGCTTAAACGAAGAAGTAAACTCAAGTTAAAAGATCTCCCGACGCCTGTCTACTGTTTTAGCCATAAGTCGGTCATACGAACTCCGTTTTAGTTGGTTCAGGCAGCTACACGAAGAGAATTCAATTATCTACAACTTTGGAAAAGGCCAAGTGCTGAAATTGGCCCAAGTGTGCTGAACTTTCAAAATGTGCGGCGTACTTTTTAAGAAATCCCAAGGACGGCGCACAAAATAAAATGTGCGCCGCACTTTCAGTCTGATGCATTAAAAACATGAATTTAGCCTCAAAATCAACCACATTTATCCTTTTCTTGTTCCCTAAGTAATTTTTACCCTATTAATACCTCTAAAACTTCAGGGGATACACACACCAACACATACAATCTCTACAATCAAGTGGGAGAGAAGGAAGGAGTGGTGAGGATCTTAGGATCTAATGATCCAAACACCCCTCTACACCACCATGCTACCACCGCGAACCACCATCGAAGTTACAAATTCCCATAGTTCTAACATCATATCTTGACCACATACCATCCATTTCCATAATCTAAACACTTTCCACTTTGATTCTAAGAGGATTCACACCAAATCCTCATAAGATCACTACCATAAACCTTGTTACCAAACACTCCATTTGGTGATATATTGCGGATTTATAGAATTTAGTTGGTATATTTCAGTAGCATTTGGTTGTTGGTTGTTGTAGTCAAAATATTGGTTTTGGTACTTTGTTCCAATATGTGAAACATGATATGATATTTAGATGATTATTCTATGACTTATGAATATATATGCTTATGAATTTGATGTTATCTTTACTTGGATCATTGTTTATCTTTTGGTATATCATTTCAATTGAAATAGGCCGAAAGGATTAATTGTCTTGATGTATTTTGAATCGTGTTAGCCATACGAATCAATATCATGCTTGTGAGAATTGTATGGTAAATTGATAGACAACCCATGTAGAATGATGTTTAAGACACTTCTTTATGTTGACCATCCGGGTTAGGAGGAATTCATATGTATGCATATCGGATATAAACCATTCTTAATGCGCTCGTGATGATGTAGTATATAGGCCGCAAGGATTCTATGTTATCATTGGTAGATATGCTTATTATTATGATTACCCATCATATATGACTTGCATGATTTTTTATATAAAGTCTTGCTCTATCTTTATTTATTATGTTATGTGGATCATGCCTTGTCTCTTGCTGGCTTTATACGCACGTTTTAGCTATTTGATATGTGACAATCAATTGGCTTTGTTACTTGATAAACAATCTATAAATTGCTACAAATCCCGTGGAACGACCTGGACTTACCTAATATTATATTACACTCAATAGGATATACTTGCCCGAATGTTGTGTTTATATTCAAAATCGGTATGTCTAGTTATTATAAATTTAAAGCTTGTAAAAACACACATTAATCCCCATCATTATCATCTTTCACCTGAGCCTCCTCTTTCTCTAAGTGATCATCCTATTCATAAATACTAGAAAATTCATTTTTAGCGGGAAAAATAGGAAAGTTAAGAAGATTACCGCTTTCATGGTTCGTATCCCTGGATGTGTCATTGTCACACCCATTCTGAATTTTCTCTTGCCCCATCCGCCTCAGGTTTCAGCTCCAAATCTAAACAAGTCATCCACGATCTCATCGAGGCCGGAATCCTTTTTATCCACAGGTGTGTTAGGTGTATGTGGTGGTTGAGTGAAAAACTAAGGTGTGAAACCATAGGAGTAATCGTTTAGTGGATTTTTCTTTAGGTTTTGTCTGGCAATGTATAGATTGTAATATGCTATAGTCATGCTTTCAATGTCTACTTCTTCATTCTCATCAGGAGATTCATAACCACATTCGTTATGTGGTTGTAAGGATTGGAAACAAGGAAGTAAATGAGGTAACGCGTAATATTTGTCGATCAATATGTCCTCATAATAATGCGGAACATCCAAAGTCACACTCTTGTCACGGTGTGAAAAGTTAAAATTCGCCCTTTCATACCTTGTTGGACTACTTTTGGATTGAACATTCCTCTATAATCGCCTTTCCTTCTCAGCTTCATACTCTAAATACTCGTTAAGCATCATGTTCTCAATATCAGGCTCCATTTCCATGATTCCTGAAAGTCAAACACAAGATACGAGTAGATTGTGCTCTTACAAGAAAAAAATAACAAGAAATTAAATATACTAAAATAAAATATATATACAAAACTCAAATTTAAAACCTATTTAGCTCCCCGGCAGCAACGTTAAAAACTTAATGCGTTTTATTTATTAAAATAATTTTCCAAGTTTTAAATTTATTAAACTTGTTTCACCTATGTCTACAACGCACTAACGGGCAGAGAACTCGGTCGTGTGTAGTGCAGGTTTGGTAAATTCGAGGTCGTCCAAGAGCTAAAGGGTGGTCTAAGATCTGAGTTTTAATTGTCATGTATTTGAAAGCTGGTTGATTATTAGATTGCAAGAGGATAAATAACAAGAATTTAATAGGTTTTATCAATCAAGGGAGATGGTATAGTGGAAGGCTACTAAGAAGATGAACTCATTTAACTAATTAAATATCCTAAGTTTACATATTATGTTCTCAAGTGCAATGTCTGATTCTTATTTTATTAGTCGTTCTAATATCAACAGACTTGAATTGACATTCATAGTCTGTCATATACTTCCTTGGATCACAATTCCTCATAGGTCACGATATTAAAGTATCCATGTTGTAGTGATTAAACCTTAACTATCCTTAAAGACGTGTCTATAACCTAGATAGGTTATAAACCCCCTCTAAAAGAGTTCCTGAGCTTTTTAAGTACTTAATGTGATAAAGGAGGTAATAAGGTTAATTCCTACACTAGAGAAAGATTCCAACTTATCCTAGTACCCTGCTAACTCTAAGTTTAACCGGTTCATTTAATAAAAGAACTAACAGGATCTAAACCACCCTCAATACTAATAAAACTCAAAGATCAATGACAGGCAATAAGGATATCCAATAAAACAATGATCAAACGGTGAGCTCAAAAATAAATAAACGAAAGAACAATTAATAAATTAAATGACAAGAATAACAATCAAGCATAATAAATATCAATCATGAACCAATTAAGCTGAAATTAAATAAATCATCAAAAATAATTAATTGAAATCAAATTGTAAGAGTTGAGAAATCATGTACAAATCACGCTAAAATAGTGCTCATGATCTTCTAGTTGGATCTCGTGACGAACCCCGAAGGGTTCACCCTATACCCGAATCAAGCAGGCAAGAAACCTGCTCTTTCTTTTTCCTTGTCTGCTTACGTCGGCAAAAGAAGAAAACCACCGAGAGAATGATTTTGAATTGTGTTTCATTCGTCCCTTATATACTAATAGTATGAGTCTTGTACACAAAAGGCCCTTGAGGTTTCATTATTAATGCACTTTAATTCTTGAATCTTCCTTAGAAATATGCAATTTAAGTCCCTGGTCTGAGTCATCATTGCGGCGTAACCACACCGACCGCGTTACATCGTAAGCCTTCTGACGTAGCATCCCATCTTTCAATGTAAAAATAATTACGACGTAATTCCTACGGGACAGTTGCGTCGTAACTCCTCATCATCATAATACTCTTTCCAAAGATAATTAATGACGGCGTAACTCCTGTGGGACAGTTACGCCGTAATGCTTTGTCAGCATAATATCCATTATATTAATGATTTATTACGGTGTAACTCATGCGGGCCAGTTATGCCGTAATTCTTCTAAACTTGATATCCATCCGTTTTTATCTTTTAAAAATGTAGTACCCCTACTAAATAAATTAGTATTGGTACTATTTTTGGCCATTTCTCGCATCTTTCCGTTCCAATGCCTTTAATACCTGAATTCGATATATAAATAAATTAAGTACCTAATTTATATAAAAATGATATAAAGCAAGGCAATAAACACGGGAATTTGATATATAAAAGTATTAAATATTTGATGTCATCAGTAGCATTTGTAAATGCTCATAAATACAATTTAGTTAGCATCAGTTAACTATGTGATGCTAAATACATTGTTCAGTTTGATGAGAAAAGAGGAACAATCTTCAACTCTAACAAAGAAATTGTTATGTTTGCTCTAAGAGTAAGAGATGTATATGTTCTGGACATGACATCTTCTGCACAAGAATCCTGTTTCTTTGCCAAAGCCATCAAAAATATCAACTGGCTTTGGCAAAAAATATTTGCTCATCTAAACTTCAAAACAATCAACCAACTGGCAAAACAAAATCTTGTTATTGGTCTTTCGTTACTTGTCTACTCAAAGGACAAACCATGTTCATCATGTGAAAAGGGAAAGCATCATAAAGCCAACTTCAAAACAAAACAGACATCTTCTATCAAGAAATGTCTTTATCTTCTTCACATGGATTATTTACACATGTAACTCTTAGGTCCAATAACCATGAAAAGTATAACCTTGTCATTGTTGATGAGTACTTGATGCGGGTCTCGCAAAGACTTCATAAGAAGTTTTACAATCCCCTTGGCAGAATACCTAACCGTTGTAGTGTAGTAAGGCAAGACTCGGGGGTTGTTATCGTTCTCTAGGTGAATAGGCTGGGAAGGTTAGATCAAGATCTAACAAAGGTCTATGGGGCTGAGAGAAGATTTTTTTGTATTTTCATTTTATAGAAAGCAGGTAAAATCATGGTTTAAGAGGTTTGATTTATTTTATCTAATTAAATAAATTATAATCCAAACTACTTTGGTGATAACTTATATGATAAATGAAGGTATTTACTTAATCATGCACTACTTCTCATATTGCTTCTCCTAATCCTGTTGCTTTGTCACACTTATGATCTGTGTAAGTATTTCCTAAGTCATGAACGAATTACACGAACTCGTCGTCTACGTAATATTCTGTTAAGGCAATGCACAAGTAAGGTAGTATGAAGACTATTACAAGGCCCGTAAGAGTATATTAAATGCAATTGAAATACCTTAAGAGGGATCAACCATATTAGGGGTAAGGTAGTATGAAGACTGTTACCGATGGTATCCTTTCTACACACTCGCGTTTCTCTAGACGTCTATGCAAATTTAATATCTTATTGCTAGTTTTCTAAAGCCTAATGCGCACATCCATCACAAGAAACAACATTAAAAGGATCTACAATCTAAGTTTCATGCAATCTTAAGTAAATACTAATGGATCTAGCCTAGCATGTTGTAAGAAGATAAAGAACAACATTCAATCAAACAATACATAATCATATTGAAAGATTAAAGGGATAGATGAACTTTACTTGATTAAAACATGGATTAAAGACCATTACAATAGAGTTTTGAGGCACTAAAGACGGCCTAAAAAATGACAAACTCAAATATAAAAGTTAGGGTTCGTCTCCCAGAAGTTACACACTAAAAACCCTAAAATCGGTTTTGTGTATATAGGAAAAGCGGTGTGACGGTGTCGTGTTGTAATCCTGACGCCATCACCATGTCGATTCTTCTAGAGCCTTTTTAAGTTGGTTACGTTCTAACACTGTCTCCAAATCTCTGACGCCGTCATCTTGAAAGGCCTGACGCCGTCGCTTATGATTCGCGACGTCGTCTCCACGCACTGTATGCACACTTCTTCAAGGGATTTGGTGTAGAGTCGTAGTTTTGTCTGTTTCTTCTCCAAATGAGCCCAAGTCACGTGAATTTCCTCCAAAATCCATCCAAGTGCTAAAAACATGAAAACAAACGATTAAGCACATAATCTGGGCATATTTGCATGATTTAGGGGGTTAAACAACCCTGAAAAAGTGTATAAATGAGACCTCATCAAATACCCCTACACTTGGGATTTGCTTGTCCTCAAGCACATAGGCTTTTCTACCTAGACAATAGCAATATTATGGGCATTTAACCTACTCTTTAAAAGAAGTTTACGACACAAACTTCTAGACCTCGTAATTAAAAGCACGGAAAGTATATACTAGCACCTCATATAAGTGTTTTGATTCTCTCTTTCTCTCAGGTGTATAATGAATTATAATAGTATCAAAAACGGAAATTTAACACTCATTACCTATCGTAGCATACAAATTACCATAGGCTTGTTAAAGGATCAAACCTCCATCGGTAGGCGCAAGTACTAGAAATTACTATTAAAGAGTGTGGAAAACTAGAAGGGAGGTTGAATAGTTTACCGCTTTTTTAATTTAATGTTTATGTTTGTTTATGAAAACTTAGATTCGACTTTTTGTGAATTCAATACTTGCACAATATGAACAATATAAATAAGTAAGAGCAAATGAAGGAATAAGAGATAAGAGTTGGAAAGATCAAACCATAACACAAGGATTTATAGTGGTTCGGTTACGAAGCTCCTCTTCGGCCTACTCCACTCCTCGAGCACCTAACTCGAGAGTTTTCTTCACTATGTCAACAAACTCCCTTATGGCGGAGAAAACCGTACACAACGTTGCTTACACCGATTTACGACACAAAGCTAAATGTCGAGTTCTAATCTTGGCTAGAACCAATCTATCACAACACAACTTCACGACTTGTTCATGACTTCACAATATCATGACTTCTTCACAACTTCAAGACTTCTTCATAACTTCACGACTTTACTTCACCACACTACTTATATCACAACTATCTAACACTACTATGAAAGATCACCAAGATCTAACTATACCTACAACAATCACTAAAACATAAAAACTAAACAACTTTACAAGATATACAAATGATTTACAATTTATGATATGGATGCAACAAGATTGCAATATACACTTGTGGTGTAATACTTATTCACTTGATGATGGAAGTATTCTTCTCTTGCAATTGAGGAATTGAGCTTGGATCACTTGGAAACAAAGCTTTATGATTAAATGATCAAAGGATTTTAGAGAGGATATGTGGGTTGTTTTGAACAGAAAGAATGAGTGCAAAAAGTGAGAAAATAGTAGGGAAAAGTCTATTATTTATAAGACAAACTGGAGGAGTGTCAGTCTATGGGCGGTCCCCTTAAATAGGGGGTGGTCCCCTTAAAATTAAGGGGGCCTTTTAAGGGGACCGCCCGTGTATTTAAGGGGGCCGCCCGTGTATTTAAAGGGGCCACCCGTGTATTTAAGGGGGCCGCCCTAGACTAGGGGCTCCCCAGTTTGTCTTTTGTGTAGGGGGAATTTTCTGGAACTTTTCTAGCCGTTTTAGGTCTGAAAATTTGAATTTCAAAATGTTTATTTTGAATAAAGCACTTCTTTTAATTATAGAAAATATTTTGTGATTATCAAAATGTAAAGATGTGAAAAATATTAATAATGTTTTTAGGCATTATTTCTATCAACAATATCCCTCTTTTTGATGATTACAAAATTTAAACTCATTAAATATAAACTTATTTTTAAACAAGTATTTAGTGAGTTTTATGTCATTTCTCCTCCTTTTTGTAGAATCAAAAAGGCATCGTCGAGAGTGGCTAGAAAAATCGACGATAATGGAAGCTTTTGAAATGGAAGCTTGTTAGCCCTAAAATTTGTTCCTGTACAAGTAAAGACAATGAAGATCCAAGCTGGAATACAAGTTTCAAGACCAAGAGAACTCACAAGACATCTTCAGCAAGAAGGAAAAATGACATAATAATAATGCAACCAACAATAATCATCCATTAAAAGTAAAATAGTGTGTGAACCACACTCATGCATACATAAGGAAAATAAATAACATGCTAACATACATGAAAATTTTAAACTACAATAAGTCCTATAAATAATAAAGCTCTATAGGACTTGCTTGCAAAATGGTGGATGGACAATTACTTGAGAAACTAAACATAGGCGACAATAGCATATAGTGGTCACTGAGCTGTGCGGTGATAAGGCCTGCAAGTGTGTAGTTTGGTAGTGAAGCATATGTTTCAATATATCAAAACATATAATAAGTTCTTCCTTTAAACCTAAAAACGAGGGTTCAGGAATGTGGACTACAACAAAAGCTAGCATCACCAGCGCTTTTCGAGAAATCCACGGGATGGGCACCCCAGTGATGGGTAGATAAAGTGAGTGGAAAGTTGATGAGACAACTAGTATAGTAATGGTGTAAGGAAGTGAGAGGGTTTATTTCCAAAAAGTTGGTGCTTTGAGTTGGGAGGTGGTGTGAGGAACGTCATCGGTGGAGTGTGACTAATGATGAGTTTAGAAAACCCATTATGTGGAGGTGATGATAAGAGAGTTTGGTGTTTTGGTGTGTATCTATGGATGAGGATGATGTGTCTTTTGTGGATGGTGTTTTAGAGGGTGCAATATAGAGAGCACTTGGTGATGGACTTGCACTTGGCGGAAGATGGGAGTTGTATGTCTTCTTTTGTCTAGTATCAATACAGAATGTTTTAGGTGTAAAACCAATTATGAATTTTATGTTTCTTGGATGGTTGCAAATAGGAAGCTTGGGTGATGCATGAATGTTGAATAAAGGTTGATGAATGATGAAGTAAGATTGTTGGTATTGGAGATGATCATTTGAGGATTTATGGAAGGAAATTGGTTTGAGCAAATGGAATAGTTTGAACTAGTTTAAGTTTTCCAAATTATTTTACGAGCATGATCTGAGCAAAAGATAGCCGAGACTAAGGTAAAAAAGGTGTCAAAAAGCAAGAGATAATATTGTTTTTAAACTTAACCCTGATCTGCATATGTGCTGTCGTTCTCCCTTAATAGGGCAGTCCCCCTTAAAGATAAGGGGTTCACACCGTATGATTAAGCGGACCTCCTCTGCTGGTATCCTTTTTCATAGAAAACGAGAAATATTCTCTAGAATTTTTTTGAGAAGTAATTGTCTGTTTTGGTGGTTTATTTGCAGCAACCCTATGAGTTTGTATGAGCACTTTTAATCATATAACATGGTAATAAACACATTAAAACAAGAAACCAAAAGTAGCATTAAATTATTTGAATTAAACAAACAACCAAAGGTTTAAATCATCATAGAAATAATTATCAAAAGATAACTAATACCAAGTCTGTCGCGAATCAATTAGATAATCACACACACAAGTTATTTATGAACATACACATAAACAGATAAAAAGTTGTCTTAAACCACATTTAGCTATCTAGCTAATTTCTCTCCTATGTCTTCACTTCTTCTTTTTGCTAAACACTCCTTTTAATGCCTTTCCAAATGACTTGAACCCTCAGCGCATCTCCTCATGCATTCATTGCGTTTGGTTGAGGAAGGTGGTTTGTCGTACAAAGAGAATTTCATCGGTTTGCTCAGAAGAGGAAGGCATATGATATTTTTGGTAGTCAAGTAGATGAAGAGATTTAAGATAGGTGGTAGGAGATGGAGTACTTGCTCGAGAAGTTTCGATATCATTATCATCATCATCGTGTTGATGAGATGAAGTACCTTGATGATGAGAGGATAAAGAAGAGACGGAACAGCGTGCCTTGCCACGATCACTTCTAGGTCGTCGAGTTTGTCTTTGAGCAAGAGGACGCATGACTCGCTCAACAATGTCATAGGTTCCATTGTCAAGATGAGATCGTTTCCATGACTAACGATAAAGATGTGAGTTTAAAAACATGCCATATGGAAGATTTACGGTTGGAGTAGCTTTGACACATTTGATTCTTTTAACAAAGAAATAAGCAAGATTGTCCGGCAACGAACACAATACGAAGCAAGTGCGACAAGACAACGGGAGACGATCGCCAATGTCCTCCTAGATCTAGAATACATTTCTCTTGAATGATTCTTCCCATTGCTTTCATGTCGGGGCTTAGTTCTTTGTGAGTAATTTGATTTGGATTGAGAGCGACCGTTTGACTTTTAATGGTGTCGGGTTCTCACCGACGACTCGTTCCAATATAAAAAAAGAGTCGACGAATTTCGTCAGAGTAGGAAGATCGTTGCAATTAAGAGTCCCTTGGTTTCTTTGAGATATTCAAGAGATGTAAGGACCCACTCGTTGTTAAAAACGGCTTGACTATTGTATGGAATTTTGAGGATTTGACCGAATTGAGCGAGAGTAAGATTTATGAATTCGTGTTGAATCATAAAAGAGATGACAAGATAGCCATAGTCATTGGTTTGTACCGTGTCTTGACTATAGAAGTATAGAATAAATCTCAGAACAATCGGTTCGTTGATTTGAAAGAGATAATTAAAGCGAATGTTAGTAAAGAGACGCTCGATATTTTTGGATTTGTAGTAGGCTTGATCAACAACATGACATTTGTGAATGTTACGGTTTTCAATAGGTTTGTAGAATTGGGCAATAGTAAGGGAGATGCCGGGAATTTTGGATACTTTTGAGATGTAGGATTTAGTGAGAGATACATCGGTGGTAGTATCTTTTGTCATTTTTGTCACATAAACAAGTCAACAACAATGACAAAAAAAATGCAAACATAAAAAGAGTATGTAAGAAAAATACTATATGTGGAACCAAAATTACATCGACTCTAAAAAATAAAACCTAAGAAGTAATTTTTATGT
>BQNB010137690.1:0-17809 GCA_026074375.1 Tanacetum coccineum
TGTGTACTTATGACCTTCGAACCGACATGCTCATACTTTTCTTAATTCGTTAACTTAAAAGCTTCAATAATGCATCTTTCTTGAAGTTCTTTAACTTTAACCCTTCATCGCTTCAAGAAGAACGTACATTATCAGAGTAGCGGAAGTCTTGAAACATGTACTTGAGCTTTCATAATGTCTTTATAAATGTTAGTCGAGTATGAGCATGTGGCTATGAATCTGACTTGTCCTCGTCTAGCTGCTGCCACCATCGGGAATAGCTGCAGGTTTAGGTTAGTGATAATCAACAGATATTGACGAGAGTGTCTTTGTCACTTCGTCAAATACGGTTGCAATAACCATGGTTCCCCGTTGATCAGTATAAATAGTGCCTGTGATAAGATAGAATTCTGAAAAATCTTCTTGACAGGGCTTCACTGCTGTACTAGCCGTTCTCATTACCGGAGCGTCTTAAAGCAGACAATACGGTATGAGTGAACCAGTGAGTTACTATCTACCAATTGATTTAAAAAATCAATCGACGTGTCACTTGCTAAAGTGTTTTTGCGACATATCGAGAGTTTTAAGCATTTTAAAATTCATCAACTGTCAATTCATAATCTGGTCCGAATCGATATCCAGTGTCACAAGTTTGATCCATATAGGATCTCACAAGTCACCTACCGTAGAGCTTGTTTGATGTTGGCTCTGGAAGGATTTCCATCATCATTGTGATTACTTTAATATCACTCTGATGTTCTAGCAAAATCACAAGGATAATGCCTAGGACTCTTGAATTATTACTTGTTTTCACAATGTGTGAGCAACAAATACATTTGATTAGTGTCCTTGTGAGATTTATAGATGATCTCTTTTGGCTCTAGACTCAATAGTGCACATTTGGTTTTAGTAATCGGAGGCTGGAGCAGATAGTCACCTTTTCAATACCAACTAACTCGGAGTGAGAAAGTCGATAGAAATGCGTGTAATCTCCGTGAAAAAGAAAACAAGAGTCTTTTGAGAGACCTTGAGTGGCTAGGGAGGGATGTGCATTGCATTACTGGGTCCATGATGACTATCTTCAATACCAGACAACAGCATAGGTGTTGCTGATAGCATATGTATTGACCCGGTATCTGCCTAAGTGTAAGGAAGGCTCTTCTTTAACCTTTATCTAAATTTTCTTTTTAACTCTTCAACCCCTTCAGTGCTTACCGAGACTTCATAACTATTATCTTGTTGGGTTTGTTCCAATACTAGCTCCATCTCAGCCGGCACTTTTCCCTTATTCTCAATTTTACTCCTTTTTTATATCATACATATGGACTTCTACACTAACTAGTGGAATGTCCATGGGTAGATTCATCCGGTTCTGGCTGGATCGTAGGAACGAATACCTAATCCTAACCACCTTATAACTCCAACTAATTACAAACATGGTCGGTCTTTTGGTATTATTCTCAACCTCAAACATTTGAAATTGCCCCCCCCCCCCCTCAACATGTGCATCGATATTTGAAAATGTTTAGCACATGAAGGGTGAAACTTGTACTTGAGTCATTAAAATCACATCTTTAGCCATATATTTTAATCACATTTTCTTCCCTTATCAAAAATGTCAAACATCTTGATATTTTAGATATCATTTGATTCAAATATTAATGGTTTGAGGGAGAAATGTTCAATTATTAACAAGCCGTATTAGGAACATATTAAATGCTCCCCCTCAAATTATAAGGGTATTATATATATATATATGTAGTGTTGAGTACGTTAATTTGAAAGATTTTGAATTTCTTGAAAAATTCTATAAAGTTCGTACTCAAACACTATTGATATTGCCTACTATTATAAGTCAATACTACATATTCATAATATTCACAAGATAAGATTTTGATATTGGACCTGACGATTAAACAGTATGCGTCATAAGTTTGTAGTCCATCTCGATTTCCCTTGCACCGACCAACCGCTCCAGATTCCTGATAATTTCCCTTTCTCCCTGCTGCTTATCGATCAACTCAATAATCAAACTCGACCTCCTTCAGTCAACAGCCTTCCACTTTCTCTTTGGCATCTCCTTGTTGTAATCGAGGTGAAAGTCGAGTACTCTGTGATGAATCTCATCTCGAACAGACTTGAGTGTGCCATTCGGGAACATGTATAGCTCATCAGCTCGCAATACCCTTTTCTATTTGTTTAGATCTTCATAGACAATTCCTGGTGGATCGTATGATGGAGTGTAAGGTTCTTTAAATTCAATCCCTAGAAAGGTCTTCTGAGGTTTGGTGATGTTAAGCTTCTTCTGGTAACTCTCTACACCAAGCTGTAAATCTTCAACACGTCCCTTGAGGATTAGGCTTCTTATAAACATATGAAGAATCACATTAAGTCCCAACATATCACTACGTCGAGGTGGAATAGCTGGTTGAACAGTAAGAATAAGCATATCGTCATTCTTCAGGTGTAGATCAACAAAGCACCTTCTATAAACTATAAAAGTTGTGATAATATCTCTTCACACAATCTCTTTAAGTTGAACCATATCCATTGCATTTCTTTACACTAACACTCTCAAACAAGAATCCGCCTTGTTAGATACACAATATGTTGGGAGAATTTGTTTGACCTGAGAATAGTACCACATTTACGTCTTTTACCCTAGTGCTTGATTCCCATTAACGCATCTTTGTCATACGCATGGTTGATGGTACTCCAAAGTGTAGGGACCATGTCATCAATTCCCTTGATCTCATATCGAGCAGCCTTTATCTTCGTAATGGATGAGGTGTATGTTACCTCTGGATCAAAAGTCTTCAAATACTCCAAATCATTGTTGAAGAAGTAATCATCAACAATGGTGTGATGACCCGGGACCGTATATTGGATAGCTTGGAAAGATTAAACGGGTAACGATATCCTTCTGGATTGTTCCAATCAAGCTTGTCAGTTAAAGCATTGAAACACTCTTGAATGTTGTACGCAAGCTCGATACTGCTGGAGCACGTGTGTAACACCCCCAAAAATCAGGACAACGCAACGGAATGGTAACATTGGGGTGCTACGTCAGGGCACAAAACACAAGTCACAGAAAACGACCTTAAAATGGACGTTTTAAATAAAGTCACATTCTATTTAATAAAAAGATCAGAGTTGCAACAGTTTCATTATAATGTAATAGAAAATACATTGTCAAAACGTTTGTCAAATAGTACTCAAGTTATTAAGCCTTCAAAAATATATATCCGCGCGACTCGAATGCTCCCAATGCTCCACTAGCAAAATAGTAACCTGAAAATACATGCTAAAACGTCAATAATAATGTTGGTGAATTCATAGGTTTAAGTAAAAAGCAGTATTGAAATAATTTAAGAAATATTTCAGAAGAAAAGTAGGCGTTACAATATTAAAATGTATTTCGAAATCCATCCGAAATTCAAGTAGTGATTAAATAAATCTAGTAATGTTCCAGTAGTGGACCGACTAATCGAAGTACTTGTGAACTAAGTACTATTCCAAGTCCTCAACAATAATAGCAACTATGTCGTATCCATATTCCAACATAGGTAAGGTAGACAAAGAAACACATTCATCATGCCAACACTTGTATTATTGCACTAAGCTCATACACCGAAACCTTAACGTACTTTCACTCAAGAGAGTTGAATGCCTCCATAAAATTAGGATGTTCCTAGCCAAACATCCTAGAAAGTAATAACCTCAAATGTTCAATGCACATAAGTCAGCTTGTGATCCCAACGAAGTGGGATTGACAATCCCGATAGATATATCCACAACACCCGCTCACTACACTAGCAACGACGTTCATGAAAAACAGGACATAAGTGCAAGAAGGTACTTAGGCAATAATATCAGGCATTAATTTGGATAGCATACGCTTTGTAAACACTTGTGTCCGTATTAAAACAATCACGTCTAAAATTCACGGTTTCAAACATAGGTATTCACGATCTCAAATCATGTAGTAAACAAATCAAGCTTTAGTAAAAATAATCATGTAACGTTTACGATTAGAAATCCAATAAGTTTATGTAGTAAAACGACACTATTCTCGCCCCAGAAAACAGTTTAAAGAAACCATTAAATGAGAAAGGTGGGGAATGAACTCACAAAGTATTGAAAGTATTTTGTACTGTAGTAAAATATACATGTTGTAAACGAGCATTTTCCCCTCAGGGTTTATAAACATTGAAAAGTGAAATTGCAGACTATGAACTCACCTTGAGTGAGCAAATGCCAAGTGTATCACAAATAATGCGTCACACAAATCGTCGAATGCAACCTATTTAATTTAAGGTCGTATAAGTACTAAGTACTAATAACATATATAATTCTATATAGCTACATCACCATCTAATTGTGTTTGTGAAATAATGTTTAAATCGCATTTGATAAATAATAATCATGTATTTGAACTCGTATAATCGCGTAACTAGTTTAATTGCCTTTGTAAAATAACATTTATAAAGTTTAAAACAAGTTACGCGATTATACGAACCAAGACTATTCATCTCAGGAAATAGTGTCTAGTTTACAAAATATACATCCGAAAATTATGAAAATTGGCAGGTTTAAAAATGTCGTTCCGAACAACTTTGTAGTTTTACATTTCACTCCATCGGACCAGAGGCCCTCGAAAATACTTCACACTGCTGAGCGTGCACAGTTTTTTTAGCTTATATAATAATGTTCGATAACTTTGAACGTCATTTTTACTCGTTTTAACCCGTTTATTAGTGATTCATTGAGTAACGTCTTCGAAGTAAAAGTTTTATAATTATTTTCCTAAAATGTACGTAGTGACCAGTAAATTTTTATAAAAATTAAGTTTTTATAAAAGTTTAATTAACTATAACTCGTAAACTATGTATCTTCTTCGTTATAAAAATCCGTTTTCGAGTCTTACTTTTGAATCGTCCAGAGACCGTAGTATTTATAAAAATATAAAATTCTACTTTATAGTTCGAATATAAATCAGCCCTTTTTAGTAGTTATATACATATATTTATAAACTTGTTTTTATATAGTGTTTACTTAGATAAAATACACAAATAATCCATTAGTCTTTATATAATATGTCTCCATTATTATAAAATCCTTTAGTCCCATTATTTGTCCAAGAATATCTAAAAAAATTTGTCAAACTTATTATTTAACCTCATAACATTAATTAAATAATTCTTCATAACTTAACAAATATTTTACATAAATATTCCATTGCTTGTAAATCCTTGATTACAACATATTAGTATATTTTTTCATCATATTAGCCATGTATAAAATAAATTTTGGGTATGATTTAACAGTCATATTTTAAAAACTTAAAACATATAACTTAGATGGTGATTTAACTATACACAATTATGTAAAACATGAAAATAGATAATGGAATAGATTAAGAACTTAGATAGACCTTAGGTGAATGAGTGATGAATGAAGAACAAGATCACACCCTTGTGATCAAACCCAAATTTCCAAAGAAAACCCTACTTGTTTAAACCTTGCAAATGTTTAACAAGCCTTCAAATCTTCTTGGTATGGCTTAAATATGTTGTGAGAACACTTGTAAATGTGGAAAATAAAAATGTTATGGATTGATTATAGAAAGGGGTGTTTGCCGTGGCCAAAGGGGGGGAAAGGAGAGAAAGTTTTGATTTTTGGTAAGTAAATGAGTTGTGTGTTTATGTCTTCTTGTTTGCTAGCATTTTATACTTCTAGGACTAGTCAAAGATCAAAGACCAAGTAGTCAATGGTCCAAGGGGGGGGGTTCGGTCAAGGGGACAATGGGAGGGTTTTGGGGAAAGTCTTGGTCATTGTTTGCAAGTCTTAGACATAAACCTTAATGAGTTGTAATATGTACAAGTTCCTTATTAATGATATGTTCTTTGGTTCCCTAAAATGCACATTAGTTCCATGGAATAAGGAAGAGAAAGGACTAGCTAAATATTTGATAAAATGAAAGTAATACTTGCACTTTTTTATAAAAATGGGATCTAAAATGTAAAGTGTAGATTAATTTAAAAGTGTATACTTGCAATTCAAATGTCTTGGTTGTTTTATTTATGTGGGACAACACAAAATAAATCCATGGGTAAAGTTTTATAAAACTTTGGGCATTGAAAATAAAAATGAGTTTTATTGAAGCGTAGATAAATTTTAGTGGTTCCGAGAATGTCTAATCGTATTTAATTGCGAAACGTAACCAATTTATGTAACCGATAAAAATAAATATAAAAAGTTGATTATTACTTTCGTAAAAAGAATATATTGCTTGCTTGACAAAAACTTTAATTCGTTTGGTGTCCATTTACGTTAATTGATAATTTATAGCTTACGCGATTTAACTTAACTATTATAATTAAAAGTAAATGCATACGAAAAAAAATTATTAGTAAAATATATGACGTTGTAAATGACCTGAAAATACGAAATGTTACAACGTGCCTTTTACAATTCAACAGTCCTACAAGATAGCTTGATGAAGATTTTTCTATCTTAGCCATTTAGCACTACTTCAGAATTTGAGTATATGCATTTGAGGTCATTGAATGTGAGAGGATCTTGTGAATCAGAGACCATTTGATTAGACCAAAGTTGTTCTGGTTGATCAAGTACAACCTGACGCTTGTTCCATTCAGGATCCACAATAGGAGGCCTTGGAGGTTGCTTGAACCATTCTGGATTCTGAGTCTTATAAGTCTTTGGTTCAGAAGCAGCTTGTGGTTGATCATCATCACGAACCACATGATTACCAGCATCATCCATAATCACCTCAACATTAGGTTCTTCAACTGGTTCCTTTGCTGAAGCAAACTTACCAGTTTTGGATCCTTTAGTTGGAGCTTTATCTTTTTGAGTTTCCTTAGTGGTGGATGGCTTCTTTATAGACTCAGATTCTTTAGTTCTTCTTCGTTTGGTCTTCTTACCCTGGTTTGGTCCAGCTGGAGGGCCTTCATCATTACCGTCTTCATCATCATCGTGCTTTCTCTTATGGTCTTTTACTGTGTCGGCAACTCTTTTGTCCATTGCATTTTCATCTTCAATCAATGCTTCCATAAGTGCATGGTATAATCGATGATTGGCATGATTTCTATTGAAAGACTTGTTTGTATGCATGGATTGGTAGAGAGCGCTCTTCAGATCATACTCTTCTAGAGAGCTGCCTTGTCAGTAACTTATGGATACTTTTGGAATCTTTTTGCTCTCCAGCTTTTTCCTTCTTATCTTGAGAATATCTGAGACTTTCTTAATCTTGTTCAACCCGTTTGGTGTGGTTTCTGGTTTAACTCATAAGATGTTGTAGAGAATATTTATGAATAAGATCTGTCGTATATTTTTGCAGTTCCTTTTGAAATACACTGTGACTTTGGAATTAAGATAACTGTCAACAACTATTGGAACATAGGACTAGAGAACAGTAAAAGCTTCATAGGAGTGATCAACAATTTTAATCTCAGACACATCTTTCTCTAATTTTGCAACTCTTAATTCAACAACAATGAGTGCATTGGATCCAGAAATAGTAAGTACAATGTTGAGCATCAGTTGTGTTGTTGTGTTATGGATTTGTGTTCGTTTGTTGACAGAATGAAGGTGATAGTTCACTTGAGATGAGGAGACAATAGTTGAAACTGGATTTTCAGTGACAAGTTCAGGTATAGGTGGGAGTACAGTTGTCTCTGGAATCACTAAGACTGTAACCTTCTATACTGATCGAGACTGTGTCTGAGGAGTTTCTTATTGGATGGGAATATCCAACAAAGAACTAAGATCTGTATCTGTAGAATCCTTAACAATACTAACTAATGAAGAATTAGAAGAAAGTTAAGAAATTATCACCATAAAACTTGAAGAAACATATAAAGCTTAACTTGATGAGGAGATCTTAGTCTTCTAGGCATCATCTTTTGCTTCTGAAGACTTTACAGGTTTTTCCTTTACAGCATCAGTTGCCTCCCTATTACCTTTATCGGACTCTTCATCTTCAGCATCTTTCATCTCTTTATCCTCATCTTTTCGCACACATATCTTGTACTTATAGATATCATCATCATCAATTTCTTCATCTTCATCATCAGCATCTTGATCATCGCCTTTATCATCAGTATCACCATCTTTATCATCTTTATCAACATCATCATCATCATCTTCATCACCCCATTCCAAAAGAACCTTCTCTTCAATTATGACTGTATCGTCATCGGGAACCCCTGCCAGGTAATTCAATTGAGGGTGCAAAGATGACTATGGACTCATCTAGAACCCCTGGTATACTACCAGTTCCTTCACCTTTTCTTTAAGGGCTTGTATAATGTCTGCAGCTTCTTGTTTCTTCTTAGTAAAGAACAGAACACCTTTAAGCTTAGCCTTTGAAGTCTCGGGTTTAGACTTTGGAGTACTCGGAGTTTCATGAATGACAACAATCTTAGCACTTTTGCCACTAGACTTCTTCTTAGCTGATTCAGAGACAGATTCAGTCACTATCTTGGCATGTGTATCATGGACTTTCTTGCTGCTCTGCTTTTCAGCTTAGCTTGCTGATTTACTTACAACTCCAAAACATCATCAGGATCATCAGAAATAATGTTGTCATCATCAGATAGTGTAAGTTTCTTCTTGACTCTTCTTTTGCTAGATGTCTTTCTCTAGCTGGTTTAGGGTCAGACTCTTTAGACACTTCGATTTCTTCAATAGGAGTATCAACAGTCTTTTTCCCTTATGACCACTTACCTCTGCTTTTCTTAGGTTGAATTTGAAGATGGAAATATTTGATGACATCTGGTATGATTTTGAATGCTTATCCGGCATCGTTAGCATTCATTCGTTTAGAATAACATTACCATATACTATAGTCTTCACCAATTCTGATAAACATTAATCTGCATACAATACCATCATCTTTGATTGTATGCAAGTGCTTGTGATTGAGATTGGTGAGAGACTGCTTTTTAGGAAGTTTATGATATATTGTGAATCGGTTCCATATTCTCACGCCTGATCCTCTTCCTTTCTTGTGAATAACGTATAGGCAATATCTTCCCAGATCATACAGATAGTCGACACTTTGCTTGATTAAACATTCCCCCCTGAATAAACAATTCGACTTCCTAATTTTGTCGTTGCGCGTAGTCTTTTCAGAAACACTTATTGATTATGGCTGCCATAGTTCTCCAGGCTGGTGCATGTATCCATACACATATATTGTGCCTGTCAGTCGACCCTTATAGCCAGATTAATGAGAAAGGTTTAGTTGTATCATCAACTGAACATCTGTGTAGTCTACACCTTCTAACCTTTACAAAATCTCAAGAATTATCCTTTAAGACCTCGCATGACAATATACTTCTTGTGGCTAAGAGGAATTATAGAGAATCAGAATCATTAACCTTCTGATGGTTAACGAAATTGCTCATAAGATTTCTAGGACATCCGCAAAAGATAGAAAAGCTTCAAGATGTGAATTCTTATCAGTCAGTGACCACCTAAAGTGTCTCTCCTTTGTGGTATATGGTTTCCAGTCTGAATTGTGAGCTGATCTTGACTCGCTACTATGGAACCCACTATTCATCACGGCAGCAACTTGATGTAGTCCTCTTAGATTCATGATTCTTCTTAATGAATTAAACGCAAATAACGTAATATTATTTAAAACTAATACAAAGTAACAAGTTTATATATACAACATATATATTTTGTTGTTTAAGTTGGTTATCCTTTGATGATTTGATTGATCTATGATTAGGTTTCATGCAAACGTGACAGAATTACTACACTTTAAGAATAAGTCAACTAAGGTCAATTGTCAAAAGTCAACAGATAAAGTCAACAAGGCATTCCAAGGAAACTTAGGACACACATTCAATTAGAGAGAAGCAAATGAACACACAAGAAAAGTAAGTTATGATGCATGACACTAAGTATTCCACAAATTTAAAAATTTTGGGCCGAGTTTCTTTTTGTATTTTGTCATATTTCACTTTGATGTGTACTTGACATGTTACGCTTAAAAACTATATTACATATTTGGCTTGGACAAGTAGAAACATGTTTTGCTCAAATAAACTCGAACATGTTTTGCTTGAAAACATGTTTTGCTTCAATCCAACATTACATGTTTTGCTTCACTCAACCATAACATGTTTCGCTTCAACTGAAATAATTCTTAACTTAGATTTTACTACTTAAAAGACCTACAAACACTACTAGAAATTATCACAAATCAACAATAGCATCACAGAATCAATTACCACAAAGTTAAACAACACTTTGAACATGAAATTCAAAATTCAAGTACACAATAGGAGGAAATCCATTCCAAGCATATTAAGAACCATTTAGAACACATACAATGCACTTAGGGGCCTTCATTAGTTTGCAAACACACTTAACACATCACAAGAGTCCTTTTTATACCATTTCTTGATCTAATGCACCTAAAAATCGTAGTTTCCACTTAAACAAGATTAAAGGAAGCATATCTAGCTTGAACTAGCATAAAGAGACTCCTTAGAAGTATTTAAACACAAAACCCACAACTTATTCACCGGCAGTATCATGTTTCGCTTTATTCTTCAATTAAAAATCATCGTTTCTCTTAAATGATTAAGGGACATTCAAAATTGTTTCACATATATCTTAAACGCACCCTAATGACCAAAACCCCTCAATCAATTAGACCTAAACCTCAACTTTTAATTAACGAACCCTAATTCATTTTTTTCGATTAAGAGAGTAAAAAGGAGTTTATCTTCTAAACCCCCCCTGAATTACTGATGAATCAGAGTAATGGAATATGAATGGGTAGATGTGAATCTTTTGCCTTGTGAGCACGTTTTGATTTTTGAGATTGAATTGAGCAAAATGTGTAGAGAGAAGTTTGTGTGAATGGTTTTGTGAAAAGTAAGTGAAATGTGTTTGAAACTCATATTAACCGATTTATGTTTCAACTTGGCAGGATTGGTCCTTATGGTTTTATGTCATTTCTATTTTCTATTTAAACCTTTGACTAAGCCTAAACTTCTTTTAGAAATAACATAATTAAACCTTAAAGTTTATTGCAATGATTATAAGCCTTACATTTTGCCATTTAGTCCCTTAAAGATTAACTTCAATAACATATTAAGACCATTTATGTTACATTTACATTAACTCCCCTTTGATTGATTACCCTTATTGAAAACCTTTACAATTATTCACGATGACTTTCGCAATAGATCATTTTTGAAAAGAATTTTACTTTTATCCCCCCTCAAATAATGTCTCTTTTCTATTGAAAGAGTTGTAGACATTGTTTGAGGTAAGAAACTCTTTTTAAAATCATTTCTAATGAGAAACTGATATGTTTAATTATTTTTCAAAAAAAAACAACACCATTAAAAACAAGATTTCTATCGTTTGACATAAATGACACGTACACTTATTTGATATAGGAATCACGGGTTGTGTTGCCAAGTAAACACAAGCCTTACTATAAGCCATATGTCATATTTTCTATTCGAACTTTATTTACCTTTGCCCTTATTGAATGACATTTCTAACAGTAAATATTATCGATGCTAGAAAACATGTCATGAAAAACTATTTATGTATTTTTCTGATTTTTTTATTTTTTATTTTGTTTTTTGTTTTTATATTTTTATATTTTCTTTTTTGAAAAATTTATATAAAATAAAAAATCATTTTGGGTTTTTATGTTTGTATATATACATATAATAGAGAGGATATATGACAAGTGACCACCATTACTCGTTGTTTTCCTTTGTTAGACGTTTTAACATTTCCGGAGACATACTTTTCATTCTGAGCTTTTCGATCAAAATTGAATCTTTCTCGATGCAAGGTTTTGGTGAAGATTGTCAGCCAGTTTTTTCCTTGCCGAACAAGTAGAGTCTCACATTTCATTCTCCACCTGCTCCTTTATAAAATGGTATCGTACATCGATGTGCTTTGCTCTAGAGTGTTGAACGTTGTTGCAGCATAGAGCAATCACACTTTTGTACAGCATTACATAGGACTATTAAATTGAAACCCTTAACTGTTCCGTTGTGATGCATCCCAAAGGATTTGAGCACAACACACAGATAAGGCAAAATATTCAGCCTCTGTACTCGAGATTACAGTGCTCTTTTGCTTCTTGGAAGGCCAACTAACAAGTTTATCACCTAAAAATTGAGCACTTTCGGATGTACTACATCTAGTGTCTTGACACCCAGCATGATCTGCATCTGAATATGCTGTTTAAGACATACCAGTATCCTTCGAGTACCAGATACCCATGTTAATGGTTCCTTTTAGGTATCGAAAGATCTGCTTAACCGTATGTAAGTGCTTTTTGGTAGGCCTTGCCTGATACTGGGCACATAAGCAAACTGCATAAATAAGGCCAGGTCTACTGGAATGTAGCATACAATGAGGGATCCATCCAAGCCACTTAAAGTGTACACACTGCTGGTCCCCTGTAGATCATTATCTTGTTTGTCCTATCTCCACCATGTGTGTCGACAAAATCACTAGTTAGTAAACCATAATTTTTATATTTCATAAAGCATATTGTTGAATTGGTTAGAAAAAATCCTCTAGCCTTTGAGAGATCTGTAATCCAAAAATAATTACATCTTCCCCATCATCGACATCTTTAACTAGTGGTCAGCATTAGCAAACTCATTACATAAAGCAGTATTAGTGGATGCAAATATTATATCATCAACATAAATTTGTACCAGCAATAAGTCGTGTCCTGCTTTCCGTGTAAAGAGTGTGGGATCCACTGCATTTGTAGAGAATTGTTGTGATATGAGGAAGCTTGACAGCATGTCGTACCATGCACGTGGTGCTTTTTAAGACCATAAAGGCCTTTTGACTGATACACATGCATGGTTTTCCCTGATAAAAAACCTCTCTGTTAAGAAAACGTAGACATCTTCTTAACTCGCCATCTTAAAAATCTTTTTAACGTCCATTTAGAAGATTGCCATATTCTTATTGGCGGCATTAGCTACGAAGATATGGATGGCCTTTATTCTTGCAATCAGTGCAAATGATTCCTCAAAATCGATTCCCTCCTCTTGTCTGAATCCATGTGCAACTAAACGAGCCTTGTTCTTGAGAACCCTGCCAAATTCGTTTGTCTTGACCTTGTAAATCCATTTTAACTTTATCAACATGACTTTATCTGGACACATACCATTCCCAACTAAGTCTTTTAAATTCAAGAATTTCTTCTGCATTGCTTCTATCCATTAAGATCGACATTAAGCTACTTTGAAGTCTTTGTTCTATAGAGGTTAGGAAGGTAACAAAGTAACACCACATGGCATCAGTGTTAAGTTGCTTTCTCGTAGAAACAAATCGAGAAGGATCTCCGATCACATTTGCTAATGGATGAGCCATAGTCTATCTACCAATCAGTTCAAGTGGAGTGTGGAAAGTGTTAGTGAAAATATTATGATATTTAATCTATACGATCTTTTTATGTTTCGGTGATGACAAATGTCACACCCCCAACTAGGTTCTCGTTCGAACAAGCGTCCGAGAGCGTGACGTTCATGGCCATCTCAGTTCAAAGCATAAAGAACGACCTCATAATGTGTAAGTTTTAAAAATAAACAGACCGATGCGTAAGTTCAAAATATTAATAATTATTACATCGATCAAATTTAAAAGGATTCAATAGTTTTAACCTAGCAGCTTAAATAATTCAACAACGTATTTAAAGACAAATAAATTTCTGGTCCTGCACTTTAACTTTCACATATATCACCATGACACCAAGCTAAATACCTGAGGAAAACACACTGAAAACATCACATAAATTAGGGGAATTCATATTTAACGTCAATATTATCAATTTGGACCACAAGATTTTCAAAACGCATGCGTCAGTTATAGGAGATATAACTTCACATAAAGAGGCATTTACTGTTGCACTAAGCTCATGACACCGAGGCTAATAACGTAACGTAGCATGTACATTGCCATATAATATGATTGCCCGTCCAGGTGTCCGACCAAAGACCACCTAACCAGATTTCGACATGACATATATCCGTATCGGGAGCCCCGTGGGTAGTGAGCGCTACTCACCCGGATAGGGATAATTACTTCCCGATAGATCTATTACTCATCTCACATTACTTAACCAATTCAAATTCAATCGTCTAGAAGGTAACTAACGGTTCATGATAATTCGGGCATTAAATAAATTTTTTTTATTGAAAAAAAAAAAAAAAAAAAAAAAAGAAAAAAAATAAAAAAAAAATAAAAAAAAAAAAAAAAAAAAAAAAAAAAAATAAAAAAAAAAAAAAAAAAAAATGTTCTAAACGCTTAACTCAGGCAACACTAAACAGGGAAATATCACGGTATATCACTGTTCATTTTTAAAACAAGCAATGTTTCTCACCCCAAGTTAATAAACACTTATTCAAAACGAGTAAAAATATGGTGGCTATGAACTCACCTTAGTAATGCACAGTAAAGAGTATACGTCAACAGGTATGGTTTCTTGGAACGAACAGTGGTACCCGGGTATGACCTAGAAGAATACGGGTTTCGATTTAGACTCAGAAAGTTAACGTATGTGATTGATGCATGAACATATATTATTCAGTTTCGGTAAACGTTATTTGTATATTAAAAACATTAGTGATCGGGTTTATGAAAAGTCTTAGGTTATAAGTAAGTACGCAAATAATATTATATCAATTATATAAATATAATATTATATTATTATTACATATAATTAAACTTGTTATTTATAATTTTGACATTTCTAAATCGTTAAGTAATTTAGTCAAAACATCGTATTATTTATGTTTTCTAAATAATTTCTAAGTATCAGATTTTTACAAAATTTCGGCATGATCCGTTTGTGTTTACCCACTTTTCCAAAGTCGTAGACCCTCACCAAAACCAATTCAAACATTTTTTAATTTGCTATTACTCACTTCAATTTATACATCCCCCCCCCTCATCAATCTATTTCAATCATTCATCAAAAGACCAATCGGACCCTTATTGGGCCCAATAAGCCTAATCTTATTATTTGCGACATCCAACATTTAAAGAAAGTTAAACGTAACGACATCTAAGTTATACACTATTAAATAAGCTATTTAAGAAATTATTCAATAAGCTACACCTTAGTTTTTACGCCATGGTGTTTTTGTATTTATGTTGGGCCTTGACCCGTTAAGTCCGAACATGTAGTTATTACTTTCCATTTAGTCCGATAAACAAAACATTAAACAATAAACACGTGACCTAAAAATAAGCTATCAATAAGCTCACAATAAGCCAAGTATAATAAGCCGACCCATATAAGCTCTAAAATAAGCTCATGGTGTTGGGCCTTGGATATGGGACGCGGCTAAAAGCCCATCAAGCCTTATTTGGGCTTATTTATTAAGCCAAATAAGCTAAGTGTCTTGTCCTTTCCCAATAAGCTAGAAAATTTAAGCTAATAAACATAAGCCAAACAAAATAAGCTAAACAAACATTTTTCCTTCCTTTTCCTAGTTTGGGCTGAACCAAACTATAAGCCCAATAAGCTCAAAAAAATCAATTAAGCTTTTCCAAAAGCTTATTATATGAGCCGAATGAAAATAAGCTTAATAAATTTAATTTACACGAAACAAGCTTGAACAAATATTTCCTTGTGTTTTCTAGTTTTATGTCGCAACATATAATCACTAAAGCCTAAAATAATAAATAAAGCTTTCTCTATTAGCGTATTAATAAGCCGAATACAGAATAACTATAATCTAACATTTGATTACATGAAAGATAACCGATCGACGAAACAAGATTTCCTTATATTTCTTTTTATTATTTTTGAAATATATGCATAACCTTTAAGGTTATTTCGTTTTAAAATCTGTTTTTACAAATAAGTTGTACAACAAGTTGTATGCCTCAAGAAGAAGTATTAGAATACAAAGTAATTTAAGATAATTTGAAGACTTACAAAGATTGAAGTTTTAGAGGAATGAACAGAGATTTAAAACAAACCCAAATGTTGTTTAAACAAATACCCGATTATACCCAATTAATTAACCTTCAATGAATCTTTAAGTGTTTTTTTATCAAAGATGGAAAGTTTATGAATATTTATGTATGTTGTGGGTATTTCGTGGGTAGGGAGGAACAAAAGAGCAAGAGAGACTCTAATGTTTATGTGTGTGAATAATAAAAGGATGAATGACATGTTGGTGGTATATATACTCATCACTTGCTCTCATTCTCTCAATCTTACATGTTGATATGATTGATTCAAGATTCATGTGACCTATCAGTCTTGAGGTAAGTAAAATGGTTATAATATGGTATTATGTTGATTGAATCACCTTGTGTGTTTGTCATAAATATTTTCAAATGTTTGGAAGCTTTAAGTTTATGCGTTTTGTTTAAGAATGATAAAGAGCTAGTTTAGCACAACTAGCTATAGAGGAAGTAGACTAGTAATTGATGAAGCTAAGGTATGCGTTGACCTTAATGTTATAGAATGGTGATACCTTAAGTGGATTTTAGGTATGTGTTATGGATTACGATGTGATGGACTAATGTTAATGGTTTGTTATGCATAATGTGTGATTGATATATAATAGCATGTTATATTCCGTTTTACTTACTAAGCGTTTCGATTACGTGTTTAAGTTGCAATGTTTTGTAGGCTCAAGCGAAGAAGGTAATGCATGGATTATAGCATAGGTGTGGAAGTACTTGTCGATATTGTTAGTGCAAATATTATGATATTTAATCTATACGATCTCTTTATGTTTTGGTGATGACAAACATGTAACTTGTAATATGTAACGTAAAGTGCGCAAGTTACTCGTAATCACAAATTATCAATGCATACTTGCATCTACATCTCTCAACGTCTCAAGTCTACATCAACACCGACATTTGTTTGCACCCAACGTAAATCATGTAAGGTATGTACAAACAACGTTAAACTTGTAGGATAATCAAAGAAATAAGTTTTTGTCTTAAACTTTATATTTTTATAAATATAACAAAAATATTTCTTAAAATTATTTAGACAAATTATTTTTGAATTATAAAGAAATGTTTTATTTGGTAATTATTTTTAATTTCAAAATCTGGTCATTTCCCCCCTAAAACAAGTGTCACTTTCACCAGATAAACATTTCACCACAAGAAGACAAAAACAGGAGCGTCTGTCGGGGCGGCCCCTGTAAATACGGCGGTCCCCCTGGCGGCCCTCTAATATATCTGGGGGCCGCCACTTTCAGGCAGACAGTTTCAGCTCCTATAAGTAGTGGGTCACTTCCAACTATTTTTATAACCTTTTGCACATATTTTTTTAGTTTTTTCTCTCTCTAGATTTCACTAAATATTTCTAAACTATTTGATCATTTAACTTGTTTAATCTTGTTTAAATGCGATCCAATCTTTTATCCTTTCATTCTTTCCTCAAGTGCAAGAGAAGAATTTCGGTCATCTTCAAGATCCGAAGTTATGTGGTCTAGTTAGTTCATTTGTAACATTTGTTACATATAGATCGAGTCCAAGTCTTCCAATCTTTAGTAGTGTGTAGATCTGAATGGTGTATGTATTCAAATGGCTTGATTGTGGGTTGGTTAGTATTTTAGGCCTTAAAATACATTTGTGATGTGGTAGATTAGTTCTAGCTAAGATTAGGACTCGACACTTAACTTAATGTCGGAAAACATTGTAAGTGACGCGGTTTATGTGTTTAGGCCATAAAACACAAGGTTTGTTATGTTGTCCATAAAACATAATGGGTTTGGTTGTACCCGAAGAAGAACTTGACATCTAACTTAGTGTC
>BQNB010137691.1:0-17809 GCA_026074375.1 Tanacetum coccineum
TCTCACCTCCCCCATACCCTGCTCCGGCGGGATTGGGTATCGTTGTTGTTGTTGTTGTTGTTGTCTCATAGAGTGTAATCAATGCACTGTAGGTACTGCTCCATCCTCATCTTCCAAAGATCATACTTACCAAGTTGGAGTATGGGTAGCTTGATGGTTTGAGTAGATTGAGAATCCATTACTTCTTGAAAAAGTAGATCTTGTGTGTAGTAAAGTTTCTTCTTATTTACATGCTCTGATACCACTTGTTGATCCCAATAGAATAGATCTTGCTTAGCTTGTATAAGGCTAAGTTGTATTGAATAAATCTTAAACAACTATGATAGAAACTTTGATTGTGAATATCAAAGACTATGTGGAATCTAGTCAATGATACTAAGAAGAATTTCAATGAAACAGTAATGAATGAAATCAATAACAAACAGTTTACCAAACTTTCAGCCTCAATATAATATGAACACTCTTAATAGTGTTAGGGTTACAAAGCCTTAAAGGTAATCAACTTAGGTTAAACTATGATAAGAGATGTATGAGAGATATGAGATATGAGATATATCTAACCTAATACCCTAGGACTTCCTTTTATACACCAAGGAGTCCTACTGGGCTTACAATATATTCCTGAGTTATCATGATCTTCTAATCAAATAACTTATACATATCTATTACAAAAATATCTCATTCATATCACATAAGCAGTACTAACTTGATCTAACAGTACTAACTTATAACCAGCAGCATTAACTTGATACTAATAGCAGTAACTTTACATCAGCAGTAGTAACCACTTAGTATATTTTCTTTGAACTTCTTGAGCAATAGTAACTTCCGCTAGTAGTCTTAACTTTTGCACTATCAGTATTAATCACTTAGAATATTTTCTTCAGTCTTCACCAGCAGTAGAAATCATAACCAGCAGCAGTAACTTCAACAGCACTAAGAAGTCTTTTAATCCCAACAATATTAATTTAATTAATACGCCGTATCAACATATAACAACCCAAGAATTTTTATCAAATGCAAAACCTATTTTACTATTATCATAATTATACGGGGAAATTTTTCGCTTTATTACATTACTTATATATCTCAGTATGTCATAACTAAAGTAGACAAGCTCACACAACCTATCTATGGCAATCCTGTCTTCATATATGTCAAGCAAACATCACAATATGTCAAGTCAATATCATCATATCCTTATTACAAAGTACATTATTCCTATAATGTACCATTCGCAACAATGAACTCTACAAGAATAAAAAAGCTTCCAATTCAACACTTTAACTAATCCTTGTTGATTCTTTCATATACTATCTTCAACATGATGTTCAAACATGGTCTTTAATCTAAGATGTAAGAAAATATCCATGTAATCCACTGGCTTTGTCTTCTTAAATCTAGATTTGACTATTCTCCAAAGAACTTCCAAATCTTCTCTATCAAAGTTCTTAAGCATTTTACTAAAAGTAGATCATTGAGTCTTACCATCGCTTGATAATTTTGAAAGAACTTTTCTTCCCTTTTGATAGATCTTGTAGTAAAATTTGAATTTTGCAGACAAGGGTTCTGTAGCATTAATAGTTAATCATATACTTCATTCTGGAACAATCTTAAAGCATTGTTTAAGTTTCTTCTTTTCTTTATCATCCATCTTTTGCTTCTTGGTAGACTCTTGTTGAAGATCTTCTTCCTCCTTCATCAGAACGTCCTTTGCTTAGTCTCACTGCCTTCTACTCTATCTTTACTTCCTTTCACCACTTCAAAATCCATAGGTACAAATGAGTCTATCCAACTCATGGTCTTGTCAAAAACCTTCTGAACTTCATTAAATCTTTTGTTCTTTAACTGATTGTGAGTGAATCAGCCAGGTTTTCAGTTACGTACACTATTTGACTTCCTCTTTGAACTTGGTTCAGTGGTTTTCTTCTCTTGCTCTTCTGCTCTAAGTCTTGCAAATGTTCTTCCTGTTGCTCCAATGAGCTCCACCCAAAATTCTTGAATTTTTCTTCAATGGTCAACTCTTCCTGCTCTTGTGCCTGTATTCTTGCAGCTAGCTCTTAATCAGCATCCATCATAGCTTGAGCATTATTTTATTCAGTAATGTTTGCATCTTCTTCTCTTTCTCTTGCCAGCCTTTCATCTTCTTCTAGTTCAGCTTGCATCTGAGCTTGCAACCTTTAAGCAATTTCCTCATCAAACTTGATCTGGTCCTTTTTCTTTAATGGCTTTTTGCTTGTCTACCTCTTACACTTTCCTTTGTCTTTAAGGATCATGTTGTTGATATGGTATGTTGGTCTATTATAGGCAGTTCACTAGGTTCTTGCATAAACACTCCTTCTTACCTTTAAATTTCTTCACTCCTCTCTCAAAGAGTCTGTGGCAATTGTACGATATTCATCTTCAAAAACAGTTGTTGCTGTTGTTGGAAGAGTAATTGGTTCAACAGTAGTAATATTAACACTGACAGTAGTAATAGGTTCAGCAGTACTAACAAATACATCAACAGTAGTAACTGGTGCACTAGCAGTATTAACTTCAGTACTAGCAATATTAACTGCAATCCACTGTAGGAACTTCATTGAGCAGCATAATCCACCTGCTCTGCATCTCCTTCAACATCTTTGAACACTTCATCCATATCTGCATCAAAACCTTCATCATCAAAATCACTTTCTTCAAAGATTGAACTCTGTTTTCCTTGTTTCAAGTTCCTCCCCTGTTTGGATGCATACTCCTCACCCAAACTTCTTCTGCTAGAGGTACCAATCTTGAATAAATTCATCCTTGGAGTTTTTGACTTCCTTTTCCTTTTCAGCTTTTTGACTCTCTTCTTCAAACTAGCATTCTCCTTTGCTTGAGCAGTCTTTGTTGTCTCCAAGTCAAGAACTCTATCAGACAGTTTTGTACAAAGGTTCATCAATTCCTTAAGTCTCAGTCTGTCCTCCACACTTCCAAGTGTGTTAACTCTTAAGAGAGGTGGGTCATTGGACTGTTTAGATGCAGTCTCAAACCTAGTTTGAGCTTCTGCATCCCCCAATATGGTATCTTAGCACCTGAGACCACTACATGAACCAGTTCCCTGAGGACTTGGCTCATTAAGTGTTTCCATAGATTGGGTCCTATTTATGTTACCAATGTATTGCTCTGCTTCTAAGCTAGAAGCAGTAGTGGCAGCCCTTTCCATTCAGTCTTCCCTCTCCTTAGTGACAGTCTCATCTGCAACAAGGGAAATAGGTCTACTAGACTGGATATTTAGTCTGGCCCTTTTGGCTTTCATAGGTTTGCCGAGTTTTTTGGGTTTGATGATAATGATGGAATAGTGTTTTGATTGGTTCTTCATTAGAGGGTTGACACAGTGTGGATGTGTGTTGGGGATTAGTGGGTGTGTCCTGACCCTTCACCAATCTGCTAGTTGTGCCGATAGATTGAAAACATGGTGTTACAGTCCTGAAAAAGTTTTTTCCTTGCCTTCTCATGTTTGAAATCTTTTTTGTATGAGATGGGTTGTATCATACAACAACATTAAACTTCTCATAAGATTTTCAATATTGTTAGTTTAAAAACAGTTGTAAAAAAATTGGGATACATTAAACCTTTTTAGAAACTATCAAGTCCACATCATACCATTACAAAATCAATTTAAAAATTAAACTTTTGATTTGTGCCAAAATATAACTGCATATGCATATTAGTACTTAAATCTCATTCCAAGCAGTTGATTTTGATACTTAAACAGTGTAAGATGGTAATGTATAAGATACTTCATTGAGGGAAACGTAAGGTTGTATAAAAAGTAAGTTTCAGGAAAGCTTTTCATTATCCCATCAATTAAATGGATTTTTAAATATTTTCAGTGTTTGTTAGACGAATACAATCTCATCATCAAATTGTAGATCTATTCTCTCGTTAGATGATCTCTGATCATTATTGGGTTTGCCTTCCAGCCTTGCTATGGTATCTATGTTTCATTATTGATTGTTTTTGGTCTTAGCAGAAAAAAGTAGACCAAAATGTTCTATACAAGAAACATAAATAGTAAGACTAACTGTCAAGGCATACCTTATGGGGTTAGCATTCAGGAAGTCTACTATCTCAGCAAAATCAACATTCTCTGTGGATTTTTCCATGTAAGCAACCATATTATGTGAGTCAACAAAATTTAGGCCCGTCATTGATGTCGAATTTTTTAGAATAGGCAATGAAATTGAATTAGGGTTTGTGAATTGAGAGTATTAGAATGATTATGGTGTGATCGAATGCGCTTAAATAGGTAATAAAAGAAACCTATAAGTGAAGTATCCGTTTTATAGACCAAAAATACCCTCAGCAGTTGTAACTCCAACGATAACCTAGCAGTAGTTAGTTAGCCTGGCAGCATTAACTTTTGCCCAGCAGTACTAAGTTTCGCCCAGCAGTACTAAGTAATGCCCAACATCATTAACTCTTGTGTTACCAGTTTTAACCCCAATCGAGTAATGTAGAGGTCGTTCCCTATTATCTTGTGCTTATGTATTATGAAGTAACGCCTCTGGTTACCGTTTCACTGCCACATATTTTGGGGGTGTTACACCTACACACTGTCAATTTCCATTTTGCACTTCTATCATTTACCAACTCCTCATCAAAAATGAAAAATTAATTGCCATTTTCAATCATAGTATACTCAAAATCCAGTTTCATATTAGGTTCAACATTATTCTTACTAGACATAGGAGCATATGATGGTTTAAATGGTGATTTCCTAATAGTTTCATCACAACCAAAGTGCTTATTGTTCCAAACAGGACTAGTAGGAGAATCACTTACATTATAAGCTTCATGTTTAGCATCCTTCATGTTACCATTACACTCATCCCATTCATTCCTTTTTATTCCAGCTGTATCACTTTCCCCTGCATCCACTAGCTTATCCTCCCCCATACTAGCTACCTCATCTTCTTCATCTTTTTCCTCATCACCAGATCTTTCAACCTCCTCAATTTCCCTATTTTTAGCCCAAAATTCATCAATAATTCCTTTACCACAATTATCAACATCTAATTTTTTAGTATTCTCATTGTTCATCTGTTGTTGCTTCTTATTTCTTAATTCACAAATTGAATCAGCATATTTATTTGGAATTTTTGGTTTTCTTTTTGATGTTTGCTTTTTTCCTTATAGACATTCTGCTTAATCAACTAATATTGTTATGAATGATTCACTTAATTGCAAAGAAATGAAGATCAGGTTTTGACGCCAAACGCCATTAACAGATCTTTAAATTTAATGCTTGAAAATATGTAAAAATAGTATCAAAAGGTGCGAATTATCAACCTGATTCTATTCCTCAAAATCAATTTAAAAATTAGACAGTAAATGTGAACGACTTGAAGCTTTTTTTATGATTTTTAATGGTGAAATTTGACAAGAAATACGGTTAGAGGAGAGAGAAGAAAAAGAGAGAGAGAGAGAGAGAGAGAGAGAGAGAGAGAGAGAGAGAGTTCTTTCAATTTGAGACTATAATTTGATTAATAAAGATAGAAAGGAAGAAGACCAAAGAGTAAGAGGATTGGTACCCACTAACTATCTTTGTTGCATTTGAAATTGTTATTTACAAACTTCAACTTATGCAGAATATCAAAAATAAGCTTCTTTAGCGTTTTCTTCTTAAATTTCCTTTAGACTTATACATACGAACAAATAACATGCTTTATTTACCCATATGTTATATTACAACTATACAAATTAGCTCACAAAATCTACACATACATACTATTAAGTGATGAATAATATATGCTACATCATGCAAACAAATAGTAAACTATGATTTAATATAAAAGGTTTATACATAGTGGGATAAGTTTATAAAACTAAAAGGTTTATAAATTAATGTCATAACACAATTATAAACCTTTAGAAAATTTTACCATAGTGGATGCTCTTAGGTACTAATGGTTACTCTCATTTAGTGCATGAACAAATGGGTCAAATTCAAAGGGAGATTAACATGAAACCATATAGTCTAACCCGACCCAAAACACGCCCGAACTCAATAACTGTATATATTCTTATAAAAGATATAGTCCCTTAATTTATTGGGGAGGTATCCAAGTGAATGAGCCTTCAATGCAATTGGCTGATATGTAATACGAATTCGAATAGATTTGCAGTTATAGGGCCATCAATGCAGTGAGTAATTATCCAAGTGATTTAACATTCAATGCAATTAGCCAATCTCTGCAATCCTCCAAGGCTTTAAGATGAAGTTCAAGGGTTGCTGCAATTATGTCTTCATAAATTTTCAGCCAAGAAGTTGAAGAGAAAGAATTAAAGTTTGGAACCCTCTATCAAAGATGAAGAAGATCAAGTGTCTCCGCGGTTTTAGGCATACAAACGATCATGGTTTAGCTGCCCTTACTAGAATTAATATTGTTTTCTTGAAGCTTTGTATAGGTTTTGAGGTAAGGCTTCTTCTCATAAACTTTGTGTGGGTTTTCAGGTTTTTGATTTTAATTTCTTTTTGATTTTGAAATTAGGATTTATGAGAGAATTGGGGGGTTTTGTTAATTTTTTTTGTCGGATAATTTTTTGCAGGTTACTTTGCTTTTGCAGGATTTTGTTTTCAATTTCTTTCTGATTTTGAAATTACCATCTTAGTTAATGCTCACAGTTTGAATTGAAGCTTATTTTTATCTATGTTCTAATTGCTTTTCTCATTTGTTGGCAGCTTGATAAATTAGCATTGGTATGGGGAAAACCACGACAGCCTCCTTTGGGCCTTGAAGAGGTAAGACTTGCTTTCGGTATCATATTGAATCATGTTGTAATGCATAGTCAAAGAATTTTCACTTGCAAAGGTTGAAAGTAATACTTTTATTTTCATTAAGGTAAACGGATTTGTTATGTAACAATGTCTTGAAGCCACTATGTAACACCTCCAAATTGGGTCGCAGCGGAATATTGTCCGGGAGCGCTACTTCATGAGTACCTTTGCATAAGTTATGAGAGAACGACCTCTAAATGTGTCGAATGAAAAGTAATCTTGTATTGTTTAGACTCCAATGCACATTAAGAAAGCCAAGCATCTAATTCACTAGAAAAACATGCTTAAAAAGTGTCATACTTAAGTTGGTGAGTTCATGATTTTTGTAAATGTAAAGTAAATCACAACAACTATATATAACAAATTATAGTGTACAAAGTCCCGCCCATACAAGCTTGACAATTGCATAAACTTAATATATAGGTTTCTCCAAAATGCGTGTAAACACGAACCACACAAAATGCGTTTGTTAAAATGTTGGAATAAAAGATTTGTAAAGCATGTATGACCATTTTAACCCTTATAATAGTCACAAAAATGTATGTATAAATATTGAACCGTAATTGTTTAAAGTGCGTATTGCTTGGTATACAATATCCGGAGAAATGCGTATTGCTTGGTATACAATATCCGAAGAAGTGCGTATTGCTTGGTATATTGCTTGGTATACAATATCCAGAGAAATGCGTATTGCTTGGTATACAATATCAGAAGAAGTGTGTATTGCTTAGTATACAATATCCAAAGAAGTGTGTATTGCTTGGTATATAATATCCAAAGAACTGTGTATTGCTTGGTATACAATATCCGAAGAAGTGATTTACTTAATGCTACTTGCGCCCATAAGTAAAAACAAGTATCGTATCTCACCGTGAGATATGAAAATGAGTTTGAAATTAATCATGTAATGAGTTTGTAAACGTTCATGTATCCGAGTATATAAATGAGTTACGAAATCAAGTATGTAAACAAGTATGTAGAAAAGTATGTAAAAAAGATTGTAAATGAATATGTAAACAAGTTGTAACGAGCATGTATTCTCCATTAAGATTTGTAAAGCAAATGTAAAACAAGTGAAAGAGGGGTTATAAACTCACCTCAAGTGAATGGTTGATTATCAAAATCAAGTATGTAAATCATCTCGGGAAATCCGAATGCAATCTTATGAGTGTGTAGGATGAGAAGATCACCAAGATAAAAACCCTAAACTATTATAAACCAGTTCAAACCTATATAGAACTCTAACTTTGTCTTGATTTATCCCTTCTAGATAATTACCTAAGCTTCTAAATACACTTCCAAACACCAACCCCATAAAACATCATCCACCGATGCGTATTAAATAGCCATATTTTGAGTATAAACTTAAAGATGTAATAACCTCAAGACTACACAAGTATAACTTGTATCTTGTAGAATTAATAAGCCTATATGAAGGACTTATTTGGACAGTACGGCAGTTCTGCGCGTTAGACAAAATCAATAGCATTCTCTGCTCTGTTGTGCAGTCTCTTCCGAACTCAGCTGGTCAATATCATGCAATATAGCCAGCCATAAGTTGAGATTATCAGAAAGAATTAGATAGTGTAACTATAAAGCGAAAGATAATTCCCTAAAGCTAACGAGCAATTACAACTCAACCTTATAAATTGAGTGTATCCTGACAACACCGTCGCTCTATACGTCATTCAGCATCAACCACACAAAGATGCAGACGGAACGCCCCTCACGCCTCACATGCCTGCCTCTTCGCCCCCCATCAGCCTCCTGGCCTCCATCCCCGTCCTCTCTCCCCCCAGACCATCGCCACCCCTCAAAATATCTTAATTCCATTTAGCCACCCAAAACCATGGAATTTTAAGGAGTGGTTTAGGGACAAAATGTACATGGTCTTTTGTAAGACCTCTCCTCCGCCCTAGGAGGAGGGGATGGTCAACGTGAGGGGAAGGATACATATGATTGTGCCCTTTTATGAAAAACTTGGTTTAAGGTTGGTATTGTTGTAAGTTTAGCTAAGGTGATGAGAATTTAGTGAGGATTAAAGGTTATTGTGTGTGCTTGTATCTTGGGTTTGGCCTTAAGGTTTATAGAACGTGAAAAATGATTAAATTGTGTTGTATTACGGTATAATAGTGGTATTTTGTTTGGTTATAGATAGGTATAGGTGCTTTCATGTTTACCATATAATGTATTTTATTGCGAAAACGTAGCCACTTTACGTAACAATAAAATAAAATATGAAATTAATAATTGTCTTCATAAAAAATAATATTGACACTTGTTTGGACGTAACTTTTATTTGTTTTGTATGCCCGTTTACGTTGAATGTTAATTTTTAGTTTACGCAATTTAACTAAATGTTGGAAATTAAAAGTGACCGCAAAAAAGTTTAAAATAAATAGTTGAATATTTATTGACGTAACAAGATGTGAAAATGTAGATTGTGACAGTCTCCCCGTGTTAAAAGAATTTCGTCCTGAAATTCAGGTTGAGTTGCCTTCTGGGATGGTGTTGGTGAAGAGGGGTGGATAGTTATCTTGATTCTGCTAATATGCGCTAATCACTTTGTTATCTTAATGTTTCTAACTCCTTGTATATATCATGAAGGTTTTTAGGATTTGGTGCGAGATGATGTTGACTTGATATAGTAAGGTGGCGTAAAGGTCAACCTAGTTGCTATGGTTACTTAATTCGGTTTCCCCAAGTAGACACGTTTTATGGGTACGCACACAAAACTTTTCTTTTCAATGATGTAAGTAGAAAATGGATTATTGACAAAAGTTTTATGGTGACTACTCCCAGCATGGCATGGTCCTTCCTGAATTATACATAGGTGATCAGGCTATGTATATTTGAGGGCTAACGATGCGATGCTCATTTCCGTCAAAATAATGTTATGCATAAAGTATTATCAAAATGGTTTACAGTGTGAGACAATAATTCACAAGATGGAAAAACAAGGTAGTTTATAGAATGACAACAAAATGATTTGCGAGAAACCCGTAAGATAGTTTACAAGATAATAGCTAAATGACTCATGGTGTGATAGTAAAATAATTTATGTGATGAAAAATGGTTTCATAAGGTAAGAACAAGATGATTCATAAGGTGATAGTAACGTAGTTTTTGAGATGATTGCAAAATAGTATATAAGATGTCAAGGAGGTAATAAGGTATTCGTGAAATGATTGTAAGTAGTTTATAAAATGTTAGTTTATTGAACGATGGTAAATTAGTTTGTAAACGATAGTAAAATGGTTTATAAAATGATAGTTTATCAATCAATAGTAAGGTAGTTCATTAATGACATTGACTTTGTTTATGCGTGGCACTATAGATTTATTTTATGAAAGTAGGTCGCAGTGCGCTGGTATACCCCCGCATACAATCATCCACGACAGCTACCGCATACGCACTAAGTGGCAATCAACGCAAAAGTCGTTAGTCTACTTAGACCCCTTTAACCCGACCCAAAACACGCCCGAACTCAATAACTGTATATATTCTTATAAAAGATATAGTCCCTTAATTTATTGGGGAGGTATCCAAGTGAATGAGCCTTCAATGCAATTGGCTGATATGTAATATAAATTTGAATGGATTTGCGGTTATAGGGCCATGAATGCAGTGAGTAAGTATCCAAGTGATTTAACATTCAATGCAATTAGCCAATCTTTGCAATCCTCCAAGGCTTTAAGATGAAGTTCAAGGGTTGTTGTAATTATGTCTTCATAAATTTTAGCCAAGAAGTTGAAGAGAAAGAATTAAAGTTTGGAACCCTCTATCAAAGATGAAGAAGATCAAGTGTCTCCGCGGTTTTAGGCATACAAACGATCATGGTTTAGTTGCCCTTACTGGAATTAATACTGTTTTCTTGAAGCTTTGTGCAGGTTTTGAGGTAAGGCTTCTTCTCATAAACTTTGTGTGGGTTTTTAGGTTTTTGATTTTAATTTCTTTTTTATTTTAAAATTAGGATTTATGTGAGAATTGGGGGGTTTTCTTATTTTTTTTGTCGGATAATTTTTTGTAGGTTACTTTGCTTTTGCAGGATTTTGTTATCAATTTCTTTCTGATTTTGAAATTACCATCTTAGTTAATGCTCACAGTTTGAATTGAAGCTTATTTTTAGCTATGTTCTAATTGCTTTTCTCATTTGTTGGCAGTTTGATAAATTAGCATTGGTATGGGGAAAACCACGACAGCCTCCTTTGGGCCCTGAAGAGGTAAGACTTGCTTTCAGTATCATATTGAATCATGTTGTAATGCATAGTCAAAGAATTTTCACTTGCAAAGGTTGAAAGTAATACTTTTATTTTCATTAAGTAAACTGATTTGTTATGTAACAATGTCTTGAAGCCACTATGTAACACCCCCAAATTGGGTCGCAGCAGAATATTGTCCGGGAGCGTTACTTCATGAGTACCTTTGCACAAGCTATAAGAGAACGACCTCTAAAGGTGTCGCTTGAAAAGTAATCTTGTATTGTTTAGACTCCAATGCACATCAAGAAAGCCAGGCATCTAATTCACCTAAGAAAAATATGCTTAAAAATGTCAACATAAAGTTGGTGAGTTCATAGATTTTTGTAAATGTAAACATAAATCGCAAAAACTATATATACAAATTTACTGTGTTACAAGTCTCACCCATACAAGACTTACATTGCATAAACTTAAATATATAGGTTTTCTCAAAATGCGTGTAAACACGAACTACACAAAATGCGTTTGTTAAAATGTTGAAATCAAAAATTTGTAAAGCATGTATGACCATTTTAACCCTTATAATAGTCACAAAAATGTATGTATAAATATTGAACCGTAATTGTTTAAAGTGTGTATTGCTTGGTATACAATATCCGAAGAAGTGCGTATTGCTTGGTATACAATATCCGAAGAAGTGCGTATTGCTTGGTATACAATATCCAGAGAAATGCGTTTTTCTTGGTATACAATATTTGAAGAAGTGTGTATTGCTTGGTATACAATATCCGAAGAAGTGTGTATTGCTTGGTATATAATATCCGAAGAAGTGTGTATTGCTTGGTATACAATATCCGAAGAAGTGATTTAATTAATGCTACTTGGGCCCATAAGTAAAAACAAGTATCGTATCTCACCGTGAGATATGAAAATGAGTTTGAAATCAATCATGTAATGAGTTTGTAAATGTTCATGTATCCGAGTATATAAATGAGTTACAAAATCAAGTATGTAGAAAAGTATGTAAAAGAGATTATAAATGAATATGTAAACAAGTTGTAACGAGCATGTATTCTCCCCCGAGATTTGTAAAGCAAATGTAAAACAAGTGAAAGAGGGGCTATAAACTCACCTCAAGTGAGTGGTTGATTATCTAAATCAAGTTTGTAAATCGTATCGGGAAATCCGAATGCAACCTTATGAGTGTGTAGGATGAAGAAGAACATAAGATTAAACCCCAACTATCAAACCCAGTTCGAACCCTAATAGAAACTCTAACTTTGTTCTTGATTAACCCTTGCTACAATAATTACCTAAGCTTCCAATACACTTCCAAATACCTTAGATGTAATACCTAAGAACACTAGTATACTTGTATCTTGCTAGAATCAAAACTATGAATTATTTAGGAGGGCTATATTGAGAGTTGAGAGAGAAGAAACAAGAGAATGAGTTTGATTTTTGTAAGAAATGAGAGTGTGAAATAAGTCTTGCATTAGGCTAGTATTTATACTCAAAATATCTTAATACCATTTAGCCAAAACCATAGATTAAGGAGTGGTTTAGGGATGGTCAAAAGAGGGGGAAAGGTACATATGATGTGCCAATTTATGGAAACTTGGTTTAAGGTGGTACTTGTTGTAAGTTTAGCTAAGGTGATGAGACTTTAGTGGGGATTAAAGGTTTATTATGTGTGCTTGTATGCTTGGATCCGGCCTTAAGGTTTATAGAAGTGAAAAATGATTAAATTTTGGGTATTGGGTATAATAGTGGGTATTTGTTTGAGTATAGATAGGTATAGGTGCTTCCGTGTATACCTAAATGTATTTTATTGCGAAACGTAGACACTTTACGTAACCAATAAAATAAAATATGAAAATTAATAAATTATCTTCATAAAAATAATATGACACTTGTTTGACGTAAACTTTTATTTGTTTGATGCCCGTTTACGTTGAATGTTGATTTTTAGTTTACGCGATTTAACTAAACGTTGGAAATTAAAAGTGACCGCAAAAAAGTTTAAAATAAATAGTTGAATATTTATTGACGTAACAAGACGTGAAAATGCGGATTGTTATAGTCTCCCCGTGTTAAAAGAATTTCGTCTAGAAATTCAGGTTGAGTTGCCTTTCGGGATGGTGTTGGTGAAGAGGTGTGGATACTTATCTTGATTCTCCTAATATGCGCTAATCACTTTGTTATCTTAATGTTTCTAACTCCTTGTTTATATCATGAAGGTTTTTAGGATTTGGTGCGAGATGATGTTGACTTCATATAGTAAGGTGGCGTAAAGGTCAACCTAGTTGCTATGGTTACTTAATTCGGTTTCCCCAAGTAGACACGTTTTATGGGTACGCACACAAAACTTTTCTTTTCAATGATGTAAGTAGAAAATGGATTATTGACAAAAGTTTTATGGTGACTACTCTCAGCATGGCATGGTCCTTCCTGAATTATACATAGGTGATCAGGCTATGTATATTTGAGGGCTAACGATGCGATGCTCATTTTCGTCAAAATAGTGTTATGTATAAAGAAGTATCAAAGAGTTTTATAAGATGACAAAATGATTCACAAGGTGGATGTAAGGTTGTTGATAGGACGACAATAAAATGGTTTGCGAGCAATCGTATGATGGTTTACAAGACAATAGCTAAATGAGTCATGGAGTGATAGTAAAATAATTTATGTGATGAAAAATGGTTTCATAAGGTAAGAACAAGATGATTTATAAGGTGATAGTAAATAGAAAACCAAATCAAATTTGTGATATTCAAACATTGTTCCACAAACATTACCTCGATTTTCAAATTCGCACCTCGTCAGGAAATGACCCGGGAAGGTTTTTTGGGATTTTGCTTTGGGTAAAAGTAATTATCCTTCTTAAAAGCCTTACGGAATTCTTATAATTGATATTTTGGGACTACTTATTATATATATTTATATTAATATTATATATATAGTAAGAAATCTTCAAGTCAAGATGGTACTAAAATTATTTATGAAGTGGTATTTCGAGGGAATCACGTGACAGTTAATAATGTAATAGTGAGGAGTTTATGATGTGGTAACAAATTGTTTGTGAATTGACACAAAATAGTTTGTAACTTGACCAGGGAAACAGCTTACGGAAGACAACGAAATAGTTCATTATGTGGTAGTGAAATGGTTTATAAAGTAGTTGTAAAAATATTTAAGGAACCATAGAAGTTTTAAGGAACGACTTGAATGAATAGATAGAGAGTTAAAGTAAAATCGACGAAGTTTTCACGACACATGAGTTTAATAAATAATTTAAATCGTCCATATAGTACAACAAACATGTAAAAGGAAGTATAACATGAATTTCATAGAGGAAAATAGAGTCTATGATGGTTCCAACTTAGGTTTCACTAGGTAAGACGGGTTACAAGATGACGTAGGTGTTTCAACAGTATGAGGCGCGTGTTCAAACTTGAAGTTGAATGGTAAGGTAACTAATGGAATTGGTGAACTGTGATATATTTCAATGTTATGTAAACAGTATTATGTAAAATCATAAAAGTTTCAAAGACCATCGTGTCATTCACAATGTCTTGAGAAAGTCTTAGTATTCATATAAATAACTTTTATATAAAACAAGTGTAAAATATTCGCAAGAGAATAAAAATGAAATGTTAGTTTATTTTACGATAGTAAAATAATTTGTCAACGATAGTAAAATGATTCATCATGTGATAAATAAGGTTATAATATTTTAGGAAGTGGCTTGCATGAATAAATAGAGAGTTGAAGTAAAATTGACGAAATTTTCACAACACGTAAATTTTGATAGCTAATTTAAAATCATCCACACCATACAAAAATTTAAAAGAAGGTACAACGGGAAATTCTAAAGGGAATATGGTCTATGATAGAAAATCCACCATAGATTTCACGAGTAAGACAGTGTCGCAAAGTGATGACAATGGTTGTGTCAACATAATGAAGCGGGTTCAAAACTCGGTGTTGAATGTGTAAGGTAACTAGTGGGGTCACAGACTATTGACATGTTTTCTATGTTATGTAATACGTAATTATGTAAAAGTATAAAAAGTAGTAAAGAGACCAGATGGTCATTCACAATGTCTTAAAAATATTTTAGTATTTAAATAAATAATTATTATTATATATATATATATATATATATATAAGTCACGTAAGCAAGTAATGTAAGCAAGTAAGCAAGTAGTGTGTATGCACATTGAAAAAGTTTGATGTGATGCAATGTTTATGAAAACGTTTATAGTCTAGGTAAAATATGCAACCTAGTTCTCTACAACCTTGGCTCTGAATACCAATCTGTAACACCCCCAAATTGGGTCGCGGCGGAATATTGTTCGGGAGCGTTACTTCATGAGTATCTTTGCACAAGCTATGAGAGAACGACCTCTAAATGTGTCGCTTGAAAAGTAATCTTGTATTGTTTAGACTCTAATGCACATCAAGAAAGCCAAACATCTAATTCACCTGAGAAAAACATGCTTAAAAGTGTCAACATAAAGTTGGCGAGTTCATAGATTTTTGTAAATGTAAACGTAAATCACAAAAACTATATATACAAATTTACTGTGTTACAAGTCCCACCCATACAAGACTTGCAACGCATAAACATAAATATATAAGTTTTCTTAAAATGCGTGTAAACATGAACCACACAAAATGCGTTTGTTAAAATGTTGAAATAAAAAATTTGTAAAGCATGTATGACCATTTTAACCCTTATAATAGTCACAAAAATGTATGTATAAATATTAAACTTTAATTGTTTAAAGTGTGTATTGCTTGGTATACAATATCCGAAGAAGTACGTATTGCTTGGTATACAATATCCGGAGAAATGCGTATTGGTTGGTATACAATATCCGAAGAAGTGCGTATTGCTTGGTATATAATATCCGAAGAAGTGTGTATTGCTTGGTATACAATATCAGAAGAAGTGATTTAATTAATGCTACTTGCACCCATAAGTAAAAACAAGTATCGTATCTCACCGTGAGATATGAAAATGAGTTTGAAATCAATCATGTAATGAGTTTGTAAACGTTCATGTATCCGAGTATATAAATGAGTTACAAAATCAAGTATGTAAAATAGATTGTAAATAAATATGTAAACAAGTTGTAACGAGCATGTATTCTCCCCCGAGATTTGTAAAGCAAATGTAAAACAAGTGAAAGAGGGGCTATAAACTCACCTCAAGTGAATGGTTGATTATCTAAATCAAGTATGTAAATCGTCTCAGGAAATCCGAATGCAACCTAATTAATTATAAGCCGTATAAGTATTGTGTATTTAATATAAATACAACATCACAAGTTATAGTGTTACACCACCACCTAATAGTTTTTGTTTAATTTAAAAAGTCAAAACGATATTTAAATCGTATTCGTTAAATAAATGTCTACGTATATGTATCCGTAAAATAAAATATTATCTTTGTCCAACAATTGATTACTTGTTTATAAAACATGATTTTAATATTTTCATTGTTTATATAATGATATTACATAAATGGTTTGATTGTTTTATAAAATAATATTTATAAAGTTAAAAACGTATATAAATATTATATTAATGTTACTTTAATATTTCTTAACGTTTTTATAGTCCAAACGGACCCGAAAATACTCGTAAACTACTTTTTATATTCCCAACATAATGTTATATTTTTTTAAAAATTATAGAAAATTATTTATAAAAATTAATTAGTTTTATTATTTCTATTTATCTGAAATCTTTAAAAACTCATATCTCGCTCATTTTAACTCCGTTTCGCTTGTTCTTTATATGTATGAAATCCTGACGAGATAAACTATTTAAATAAAATACTCAGGGTGTGCTTGGTTCAATTAAAGGAATGGGAAAGAGAAATGCAAAGGGTATAATAAGGAATGCAATGGGATATTTTTGTTATATTAGTGTTGTTTGGTTTAAATGTAAAGGTTAGTGTTTATTTGGTGGTTACAAATATATAGATGAATTTTAAAAAAGAAAAAAAAAGGTTTTGCTGGAAAAAAAAGGTGTGGGTGGTTAAGTTGGTGGTTACATGGGTAATCAATACTATACCCCTCAATTTGTAGTGCAATGGGTCATTACCTAGTTTTGGGTAATGCTTCATTCCTTTATACTATACCAACCATAATTTATGATTATCTTCCCTATTCCTTACCCCCTAATACCCTCAACCAAGCCCCTTACCGTTTTTATAAAATAAAAGGTAAAAGCCATAAATTATCAACGTACTTTCCAAAATTTCCCGACTTGAATCATTTACTTTTTTATTAACATCGAAACCCACGTACTTTCAAATTTTTAACCGACTTGAACCAAACGTTTGTACCGTTAGTTATTATGTGGCACCGTTAGTGCATTTAGCTAACGATCGCTTTGCATCGTTAGTCCTTTAACAATAATTTTCTTTATATGATTTTTTACGTTTTCGCTCGTTTTTGTCCTTTTTTACGATTTCGTCTGGTTTTTTACATTTTCATCTGTTTTTTTGCGTTTTCACCCGTTTTTTTACGTTTTCGCGCGTTTTTTACGTTTTCGTCCGGTTTCTTACGCTTTCGTACGTTTTCGTCCGTTTTTTTACGATTTCGTCTAGTTTTACGTTTTCGTTTGTTCTTTTAAGCTTTCGCACGTTTTTTACGACTTTGTTCGTTTTTTTACGTTTTCGTCTGATTTTTTAAATTTTTGTCAGTTTTTACGTTTTCGTCCGTTTTTTTACTTTTTCTTCGGATTTTTTACGTTTTCGATCCATTTTTTTTACGTCATCGGT
>BQNB010137692.1:5404-17809 GCA_026074375.1 Tanacetum coccineum
AACATCAATCAAATAAGAAACTTGTTAACTCATTATAATCATAAGATTAACAGATTAAACAAGAGTATTATATGATATTCGGATCAAGAAAGAAGAAGATTATGCGATCAGAATTGATGGAATACAGGGAGCCGTTTTTTCGCCTATAGAAGAGAGAATTTTAGGTTTTTAGAGAGTTTTTTTCAACTTGAGAGTTTTTTCCTCATCCACTTGTTTTTTGATGGCTAATCTCTTTCCTCTACTATTTCCGCTACCACCCTTAAGATAACCTTATACCTCGTTATATGATTGTTTTATGAACATTCACAATACTCGAGAAGACCACCATCCATCTTGATATTGTCAAGCTCGTCGTTTCTATCTTCGTTTGTTTTCTTCTTCTTTATTATTATTATTATTATTATTTTCACGTACGAAACACACCGAAAATACGTCGCCATTTCCTTCGGGACAATGTCCAAAAGGAAACATCTCCATCGAAAAGGTTGCATCTAAAGATAACATCGTCGACATTCTTTCTTTACCCCTTAAGCGTGAATCGCTAAATTATCTTTGTCAAGGTTTAGGAATGATGGAACACATTCCATAAGTCGTTCTCTTCTTTTCTTTTAGTTTCGATTCTAGTCCGTGTTCCATTTCGTGTCGTGACAACTTAACTACTTCATCCGAAGTACTTTAAGTATTTTTAATTAGCGAAATGCAAATTAAAATGTCACTCTTTTCAAAAAATTCATCAATTTCCCCAAACATCCCTCCTGTTGGCGGTCCAGCGGCCCCCAGATCTATTATGACGACCCCTAGATATATCTGAGACCGCTGGTAGCAGCTTGTAATACCATTCATTTTTTTTCATAACCTAACATTTCTTCTCTTTTGCTACGAGTTGACGTCTACTCCACACCCAAACCTATACCCAATGTCTCTCTATAGATCAATGGGTCATCCTCATATCCTAACACTCATAATCATCGTTGCTTATGTTTTCAAGAGTCAAGTGAATTTCATAATGAAATGCGTCTCATTATCAAAAAACATTCCTTACAATCGAAAGACTTGCAATCCATCACTTCACAATAAATTCCATCACATACAAAAATTGGTCCTCACTTCTCGTAAACCTCTTTTCTCTTTCTAAATATTCTTCTCACTTTTAAACGTTCCTTTTCACTTCTAATAAGTCTTATCTTCTCTAATGTTTCCTCTTACGTCTAAACATTTCTTCTCTTTTAATAGTCTTGTTACTATTAAAATTCCTCTTATACCTCTCCTAACTTAATCATTTCATCCGAAATATTTGAGTAATTTGCTAAATGCAAATGTCACTAATTCGTTAAACTTTCCACTTTCTAAAAATTAAAAAACATAAAGAAGATATTCAACCTTCAAGTATTATTGAGTCACCACATTGTTGAGTCTCTTATTATTCTTCCACCATGAAAGAACTACCTCATTTCACATCTCACCTTTGTTCCTCAACATTGTCAACCAACAAAACACCAAACCAAATTAAATGTTTACATCAAACAAGTGTTATTATGATTTTTTAGAGGATAATTATTAACATGGACCACTTTTTATCTTTTATTCCTACTTGGCTTTATGCTTTTTCTTTTGTTTAGAGTTGCTTTCTGTTTTGCTCTCTTTTTGTTTACATTTTGTTTTAGGTTTTGTTTTTGGTATCGTATTTTTTTACGTTAAGTGTTTACGTTTCGCGTAAAGTACGTTTAAGCCTTCCTGAAAGCACGTTCTCTTATTACGCTTCATCAATACCCAAAATTTATACCCATATACTTGTATGTGTTTATTTAAAACTTCAAGTATTTATCACTTCATACATATTCATTATGAAGGAATTCAAATCATAAATTACAATATACAAGTTATACATTTTTCTAAGTTTATGCTACATTATACTTTATATAATGCAAGTATACTTTATATAAATGATCAAATACATATCTAACTTATACATATACATAAATTTCGTGTATGTATGACTAGGATAAGCCAAGAAGAGTCACCAAGAAGCTTTGTAAAAGATCTAGCATGCAACTTGAACCTGACTCATCTATGACTTGATTTCTCATCAAAGATAAGCTTCAACCTTTCTCTTGTCATCCATCTTCATTCAAGAAGCTTTTGCCTACTTGCACACATCAACTAGACACTAAAATTATCTTGCCTTGCTATGTATAAATACCCATGCATGTGTGAGCTAAGAAGTCATAACACATTTCCTTATCAAAGAAATCACAAAATCTCTTCCTTTGTTTACTCCAAAACCCACGGCTCAAAATAGCCTCCAAACCAAATCCATAGCTTGATTTTCTATCATTATACAAGCATATACACATCATTCCTAAGACCTTCTAAGGTGTTTTCAAGAGTTGGATTCACCATTTGCCAAGCATAGGAAGCAAGAAAGGAAATAAACAAAGGGTTACTTGGGGAAAAGTTTCATCCTCATTTTTCTAAGCCAAGAGGTTTATCACAGGGTGTAGATTGTTATTATTATCTTACTATCCACAAAGGTTATATCAAAAGCTTAATCTATTCATATTTAAGATTTTATGTGTTCATATACTTTATTTAGCTAAATCACCATTTAGGGTACTTTTGAATATGTAAAATGAATATTTACTTATGATCATTGTTTTGTGAACTTATTTACATGCCATATGGATGCCCTAATATGTGTAAAAGGAATGTATAAGTGTTTTAACATGATGCTTAAGAGTAAACATATATATGAACAAATTAGGGTTTCTAAAAAGTCCTAAAAACAAGTTTTAAACACATTTTGGAAAAAATATCTTAAGGGGCTGTTTAAGATTCGAAATTTACATATATGTTTTATGATTTTATAAAATACTACATGTCACAAGGATCGAGGGGTCATAAAGAACTCGAAAAACCGATTTATAACGAAGAAGATACGCCTATTTCAAGTTTAAGATAGTTGATACCTTTTATTAAAACAATTTTTATAATATAAGTAGTATTCACCACAGAAACTTAAACTTATACTTTGTAAACATCAATAATATGATAAAACTTTCAATTACGAGAACGTGTTCGAAAGAATCGCTAAAAACGGAGCTATAACGAATAAGATACGACTAAAACGGGTTTTACGTTAATTAAAAGTATAAAAATGATTTTATAGCTGTTATGAACAGTAAAACACTATTCATCACAGAATCTCAAAAACCTAAAAATGTGATTTTATGATCACTCGTCTTAATACGAAAGCGTGGGCGTAAGAAACGCGAGAAACGGACTTAAAACGACAAAGTTATGTCATTTTTGCTAAAGGCGTAATTATAAACGTTTTTACTTTATAAATACGATTTCACTTAAACGATTAGATGGTGATATAGCTATATAGAAATATATATGTTATTAGTTATCAAAGTGCTATATTACTAGGGAATTTCATAATGAGGCTTCTTCGGATGGCGTATTGACGAGTTGTTGGATTTACGATTTAAAGTGTCCTAACTCCTCGTACGTCATGTCATGACCTCTTAAATTATGATAGCCCGAACGATAGTACGATGATAACTATATAGGATTATATATGGTTGTTGTTAGACAACGTACTTGAATACTGATTCGACCTATATTAACTAGGTTGCATTCGGGCGTTAGCGTGACGCGTTTTTATTTGGGATATTTTATTATCAATTTACTCACTCAAGGTGAGTTCATAGCCCCATGTTTTACAATTATTAATTTACAAGTTTTTGGGGTGAGAAACATATGCATGTTTTACAAATTGGACGCAAGTGTACATTTTATCATGATTACGTTTTGCCTAAGTAGCGATAACCCACTATGCCCATGAATCATGAACTGTCAATTACTGGAATGTGAGCGCGAATGATTATAGATAGATCTATTTGGGATTGACCTCCCCGTTCGGGTGACTAGCTATCACTGGAAACGAACGTATATCATGTCGGATTTTGGATGTTACGGGTTGAACATCATCACGGGCAATGTAGGCAATATTTATATATTGTATTCATTTATGTCGAGCTTCGGTGTCATGAGCTTAGGAAAACGTAATTACATTTTGTGATGTCTGCATCTGTTGCATTATCACGGGGAAAGTCTTGCGGTCCTGCATATACATTTACATAAACCTATAAAATTCACCAACTTTATGTTGACGTTTTAAATGCAATGTTTTTCAGGAGATCATTAAGCACGAGGTACGAAGGATACATTGGTGGTTATATTTTGAAGTCATGCATTAAAGATTTAGTCGCATTACATTTTGTATATCTGTTATGGGCTGGAAATCTTTATAATAATAACAAGTAAACAAGTAAAGCTTCGGGCTTTTGTAACACAACATTTTGTTAAATCCAATGTATCAGTTTTAAACGACTTTTTGGTCGTTCTTATATTATCTTGTGTTATTGATCTAAGAAGTAACACGCCCCGGACCCTTATTCCGCTGCGACCCAATTTGGATGTGTTACAGAAATAGTGATGAGTTAGGCCTTGAGGGAATGGATGATGATGATGATGATGAGGTACCTCTTGTAGAGGGTGTCTTTATGGGAGCATTTGGTAGAGTTGGAGAGTTGGGCTTACTTGAAGGTGGTGGAGTTGTAATGTCATCATCCTTAGTTAAGTCAATGATAAGTGGTTTCTTTCAAATGGCTTTTACGGTTATTCTAGGTTTCTTGCAAGTGTTTGTGGAAGAAGTTTGAGAGGATGTCATGGAAGAATTGAGGTTGAAGAAGATGAAATAGTGTAAATAAGATGAAGAAGATAAAGTCTTCTTATAAGGAAATAAGGTGTTTGAGGTTGAGTATAGGTGATCATTGACGTGTCGTTGTGTAGGTGTTATTTTATGTATCAAGTTTTACTATTTATTTTATGCCGACTATACCTAAAAACAACACTTTAACGGGCAGTGTACCCGATCAGATGTAGCTTTGTTGGTAAGTAGGGTGTCGATCACTCAGAGTGGAAGTTAACTCTTAATTCTACTGGTCTTTTATTTACCTAGGTTTAGTACTAATCTAACCTAATTATTCTAATTAAATCTAATTAAACCTAAACTAATGCAAAGAGGGGGGTTCTCAGCCTGAGAGACTGGTACGAGTTTAAGGTGATGACAAATAACGCACATAAGTGATTAATAAAAGATTGAGAAGCGGTCAAACGTAAGGAAAACGTATTAGCCAGTTTAATCTAATAATATGATTTGGTTGTCTATTCGTGCAATGATTGTATTAATTCATTGGTGGTATATCATTCCAAAGTTAGGTGGATCTTCTCCCTAGACTCGAGGTTTGTAGCTAGTTAATCCTGTCACAATTAACCTAAACTCGCATAAAGCTCACACCGTTGATTATAATTTATCTAGGAAACTATATTTATATGTTTCTATCCCAAACTCTTAGCCTACGCCCAAACAACACCGAAGTTGCAGCGCATTAAATATGTAGGACTAGATCTAGTTGAATGATAGGAAAAACACATAATTAAGTACATAAATGGTACGAAGAGATAAACATAATCAACATGCAACGAATAAATAACAATTGATATAAAGACAAATCAAACCCTATAATAGTAAACAATGATTTATAATTGTATTGCATACCGAAAAAGGTAGAGAGAACAATTATAATCACTGTTATATCAATTAAACTTCAAAAACCCTTGAAAACTTAAACCAAAATCGATTCTTCTACAAAATTAGGGTTTTATGGTTTCTTTCTTCAAAACCCTTGTAGATTTCCTAGAAATCAATGAGCAACCCTCTCTGATACCACAACTGTTAATCCTAATAGTAGGCTTCATATATCGTTTTGGCCCATCTAGGATATCATAACATTGTCACTAGCATGCGGAATAACAAATGAGAAAAACAATGTTTATGAACAAGGTTTTATTCATCAACTATATACTTATTCTACTTTATTAGTCATAACTATGAACTATTACATAAACTAATAAGCTAACTATTAGACTCTCATTGGAGAGATCTAACTATGATGGATAATTAAAGGAAAAAGATCCTCTAAAGTTATGGTCAAACATGATTGATCATGTTAAGTTTATTGTGAGTGAAAATAAATAAGTGGGCCCATGATTTTTATTAAAAGAAAAAGTTTTATGCAATTAACTTATTTGTTGAGCTAGGTGAAACATGATGTATCAAGTTAGACTCTCAACTTTAGAGGAATTTAATCCATAAAATTAAAACTACATACCTTAGACCTCCTTTTATAGTATAAGGAGTCAAGGTTTACATGAAAACTAATAAAGATAATAATGATAAAATTAATTATCTTTGACCAAATTAATTATCTTTGACCAAATCTTGTTCTTGTTCTTATCTTTGACCAATTAATTATCTTTGACCAAATCTTGTTCTTGTTCTTATCTTTGACCAAATCATTAATCTTTTCTAGACCAAATCTTGAGGAGAATCTTCCAATTTTTAATCCGTTGAACAACTTCTACAATGACGACTTTGGTCCTTCTTGTTTCCATCTTGTTTCATTCATTATTTTGTCTTTATCAACTCAAATACAATTCCTAACACTTATTGTCTTTGGCTCTTTTAACTCTCTATCGTATGAATTTATTCTCTTTGGCATTATTTATGTCTGTCCTCTAAATCACCAGGTGATTCCAATTGTTGACGCGTCCTCCATGAATAATCGTAGGGCACAAGTCAATGGCGAGCCTAATAGGAGCGCTAACAGTTTAACTTGGCAGCAAAGATGTTCAAGTAAGCTAATAGTGGTATTGCTGTAGCGATAAAATGTGACCAGTCATTTCCAGTTGATATTTTTTTGTTTATTGTTTTTTGATATGGAGTTATATGTGCATGTTCTTACGTATTTGTGACTTTGTCAGGTGTTCAGCGGGACATCACACCTAATTCTATGAATAGTGTCGATGTGTCCTCCTGGAGTAGTCGTGGTTCATAAGTCAGTAGCGAACTTGCTAGCCGCGTTAGCAGTTCATATTAGGGGTGAGCGCGGTTCCGAAACCGCACCGAACCGACCCGGAACCGAGAACCGAAAAACTTATATTTTAGGAACTGAGAACCGAACCGAGAGTATGTTTCGGTTCCGCTTCGGTTCTCGGGTTCGGTTCGGCTATTTTCGGTTCTACCCGATTGGAACTGATAATTTCTAAAAAACATTCAAAAACTCAATATTCTTAATGTGTTTCACACATTTACGTACCTTACCTGATACCAGGAGACGTTATTCTTTCCCCGTGCAGCCGTGAGACTCTTTTCAATAACAGAATAGTATGAATTTTTTGAATTATGTGTTAATGTAATTGTTAGTGAAGAAATAAAACCTGAAGGTTGCAACACGGAATGAAACTATTGTACCTTGATAAACTATTAAAATCACGATGAATGTTTGAAGTATCACGTAAAAAAACCAAAAATCTAATAAAAATCCCATATATTTGAAGTCGGCGGTTCTTCGGTTCTGGAACCGAGAACTGCGGTTCTAAACCGAACCGAACCGAGAACCAAAATTTTGACATATCGAGGAACCGAAACCGAACCGCAGTTCAAAAATTCGGTTCGGGTTGGGTCGGTTCCGGTTCGGTTCGAAACCGCGGTTCTCGGTAGATATGCTCACCCCTAGTTCATATGGACTCCAAAAGTTCTAATTAAATAATGTGCAAACCAATCCCCCACAGTTACGAAAAACATAGTATATATGGACTTTCTTTTTAAACTTAAAAAACAACAGTGTAGAACCGTAGGGAGGGGGTGAATACGATTTTCTTGACTTCTTCAAAGTTTATAAAACTTTAAGTCTCGAAAGAGTCGAGTGGTGTACTAATCTACTTTGTGATGAGAGCAATAAGTAGTTAGAGAGAAAAAGAGACACCATGATATATACTGGTTCGGGAAGAGGGGGGGGGGGGTGGGTTTTAGTCTTCTTACGTCAGTTACGAATCCGAGTCGTCTATGATACTATATCAGTAAAATCCTTAAGGTAGTCATAAATCGAATTACAATTTAACTCCACCGGGCTTTCACAAAGATCGACCGCTCACGACAAGAAGAGTTACTACATAACGGTATTCCGCTCTCAGAAAATCCACCCTAAGAAACCCCGTTTGAAAAAATACGATACTTAACCTATAACACTCAGAATCTTCCCATAGGAAGCCTATCAAAAACCCCAACCTAGATCCCTAAGAACTAGACAATCCCACGGGTACAAGACTTGCCTATACAACTCGATAGTTTGAAATATAGATAGATGGTAACCAGTCCTAAACTAACCTAGAGACTCGATTCTAAAGAAAGGGTATAAGAAAGAAGACCCTCGACAAAACATACAAGTATGGATTAGGTAATTGTGTGGCTCTCTTGCGGAGATGTGTGTTCTTCAATAGATGATAGAAAAGAAGATTAAGAACACAAAAGGTGTTAGACTTAGAGGATTAGAAGAGAGAAAAGAGAGGAAAGAATGATTGCAAGAGGTGAGGAATACAAAGGCCAAGGGTGGGTATTTATAGACTAAAAGTCCCAAATTGTTAAAAACAATCCGAGTCTGGTGCGCTGCTCACGCGTCAGCGCGCTAGAATCCTGAGATTGTTTTCTTCGGGACTTTGGTATTGTAAATACTCGCACTTGTTAAACCCCCAATTGTACTTCACGCTATGACCTTTCAATTATTCTTATACTCAAGGTCAACCAACTCAAATAGCTATTTGATAAAAAGTTTGTGAAGTATTAAAAGCATTTTGCTTATCCGATAATGAAAAGAGAGAAAAGGATTGTCGAAAAGGGGTATTTTGGGTATTCCTCAAAGTCTAACTAGCTTAGTTGGGATCCAACTAAGGATTTGAAATAGCTAGTTAGGGTACAAGAGAATATTCTTGAAATATTATTTGCTTGGAGAGAAAGGAGGGAAAGATTTTAAATTTGAATTTCAAAATCTTTATAAGGCATATATGGAAAAGAAGGTATGTAGATTGTCCATGATGTGACATAAGGAGCCCTTGATATTTGTTTGAAATGAAGGTGAGGATCTGAAGAGAAGAGATAGGTTGGATAGATGATATGGCAATATCAAGGGTGATAAGAGAGTTGTGTTTGTTGTGTGAGTGAAAAGAGTATGTTTATGAGATGAAGTGTGTTTGTTTGAGATTAGAGATCAATCCAATGGTTGAGAAGAGAATGAGGTATATTGGATTGATGAGGTGGCTTGATCAAGGGTAAAAGTAAATGTGTGTTTGTGTGGTTTGTTTTTGAGTTCAATCTAATGTGTGGACAAAGGGAGTTGGGAACTTGATTTGAATAAGTGTCTTGATTCAGGGTGAAGGATGAAGAAGTGTGCGTGTATGCGTGTGTGAAATTTGAATGTTGTGGAGAAGAAGGTGAATAGTGAATGAGTAGTGGAGAATCTTTTGAAAAGATATAGGATATCTTTGGTTGTGAATGTAAGGGACATGAGGTACAACAAGTACAAGGATATTACATTGTGTAGGAGAATGTGAGTTGGCATGTTGAGGATTATTTTGTTAATGTTTATTGTAGAAATGGGTTGGAAGATTGATGAAATCAAATAACGTCTATTTTATAGCATCATTTATCCTATGTTATTAACCCATTTTTTATAGTTATTACAAATAATTGTTACTTAATCGTTTATATTTGAGAATTGCAGTAATTATGGAGTAATTGGGGAAAGATAGCAAAAGGCGCCCATTCTGGAGCTTAAATGAAGATATTTTGAAGATGACTATTTTGAAGACCAATACGTCGTATCCATCAAGGAAGATACGGCGTATTCGTGCCTGCACTCACCAAAGACCACAGAGGAATAAAACTCAATACGCCGTATCCATAGAGACTCAATACGTCATATTCAAAATATGGAATAAATATAATATTCTGGAAGATATCAAGCGTGGTCCCTACTCTAAGAAATCCCCAATACGTCGTATCCAACTCCTTGGATACGCCGTATCGAACCGACTTCCAGACCCTATAAATACAAAACTCAAAAACGAGTTTTAAGTGTGCTAAATCATATTCTCGATACCTAAAACCAATAATTCGATTTTTTAAAAGAGAAAAAGCAAGTAAAGAAAAAGAAATGAAGAGTAGGTCGAGCAAACGTTTTTATCAATTCCAAAGGAGGAACAACGTGTAGAATTCCTGTATACTTTGAGTAATACGTTCAGATTTTGTATCATTCATAAACTCGGTATTTTACCTTGGCTAAATAATTGCTCTTTGTATTTATTATGGACGTTTGCAGGCTAATACCTTCGGTAATAGCCCATTATTAAAAGATCTGAATGTTTTGGTATTTGTTTATCTCGATTTCTTGATTCTCTTGTATGCTATTTTTAATGTTTTTATCAATTTATACTTGTTTTACACGCTTTTGGTATGCGACTATCATTGCAACTGGATCTAGTTGATACAGACCCAAAGTAGATCTATTGTCTGGGATACTCTCCATATAGTAATTCATATATCTAGACTAATAGTTACACAAATATTATCCTCTAATTTTGTGTCTAGGATACGCTTCGGCTTAACTAGTTATGGATATTGTCATGGTTATTGTCATGTTGACTAAGCAGGTTACCTAGATAATTCAACAAGCAACGTTTTGTTTCATTGGAATAGTTTGGACAAGTGGACTTACTATGTAATGAATTGCCATTAAGCGGTAAGTGGGTAAAGTTTCTATGAGCTAGGGTTTAACAAGATCAACCATTGCTTTAAATCCCTAAAATGATTATAATCAAGCAAGTAAGGGATGCTTATGCGGATGCTTTAATTGTGACAGAATTAAGGAAGTGTCTAGGATCTTAGGATGATGTCAAGCCGCCTAAGTCTTAAGAATGATATGACACCTCGAGAGAAGAAATCATTACACTTAATAAACAAACCAACTTTCTAATCATATTAATAATGGTTAATAAAGTTTTCTTATATTTGACTCGACTGGTCTTTATCTTTTGTTAATTATCGTCGGCGTGGGTTAAAGTGCCTTGAATTGATTGTAGTCACCAACCAAACCGTGCCAGTCTCTCAGGCTGAAACCCCTTTCCCGTTAGAATTAGGATTTAGACTGACATAGGTTTAACATAGGTTTAGAATAGAATAGAATTAACATAGATTAGATAACCAAGATATTAGTTAAATTGATAGATTTAACCTCGCTTTAAGTGTTCGACACCCTACTTACCACGAAACTACTACCGATCGGGTACACTGCCCGTTAAAGTGTTGTTTTTGGTTTAATCGGCAAAATATAAATTTAAAACTTGAATCAATAAAATATACACCACACAACGACACATCAAGTTTTTGCCGCCGTTGCCGGGGAGTGAAAATTAATCTTGATTTTTATTTGATATTTTGGTTTTTAACATTAGATTAGATTTTGCACAATCAGTGGTAATTATTTCAAAATTCAAAATCTGGTTCTTTTCCCCCAAAACATGTTAAACTTTTACCAGACAAGTTTCACCACAAAAGACAAAAAACAGGAGCGGCGACAGGGCGGTTCCCTTAAATAGGCCGGCGGCCCCCCCTTAAATATCCGGCGGCCCCCTAATATATCTGGGACCGCCGTTTCCTGACGGGCTGTTTTTCAGCTCCTATAAATAATGGGTCACCTCCAACTATTTTTACAACCATTTGCATGATTTTTTTTCAGTTATTTCTCTCTCTAGATCTCATTAAATCTTTGATCATTCAACTTGATTAATCTTGTTTAAATGTGATCAAATCTTCTATCCTTTCCTCCTTTCCTCAAGTGCAAGAGAAGAACTTCGGTCATCTTTAAGATCCAAAGTTATGTAGTCTAGTTAGTCCATTTGTAACATTTGTTACATATAGATCGAGTCCATGTCTTCCAATCTTTAGTAGTGTGTAGATCCAAATGATGTATATATTTGGATGGGTTGATTGTGGGTTGGTTAGTATATAGACTTAAAAAACCAATGGTGAAGTGGTAGATGTTGGTTCTACTAGCTAAGATTAGGACTCGACATCTAGCTTAGTGTCGGAAAATAATGTAAGCGACGCGGTTTATGTGTTTAGGCCATAAAACACAAGGTTTGTTATGTTGGGCCATAAAATATAACGGGTTTGGTTATACCCGAAGAAGGACTCGACATCTAGCTTAGTGTCGGAAAATAATGTAAGCATTGGTATAAAGTTTTCTCCGCCGAAAGGGAGCCTGTTGATTAGTGAAGTAATTCTTAAGTTGGAAACTCGAGGAGTAAAGTAGGGCGAAGAGGAGCTTCGTGACCGAACCACTATAAATTACCGTGTCGGTTTGCATTTTCTTTTACCTTTTGCTTTACTTATTTCTTTACATTTATCGCTTTACTTTTATACTTGCATTGTGCTCATGATTG
>BQNB010137694.1:0-17809 GCA_026074375.1 Tanacetum coccineum
AAAGTTAGCTTTTGTGAAATTTTCTCATACCCCATCAGTGTAAGTTGTTCAAAGATGGTAGAATTTGGTAGACAATCAAAACCTTAGCATCTTCTAGTTGAAGATCTCTTCTAACAGTTGATTCAGTAATGATTATCTTTTTTCCATCTACTAGGGCATGCAACTGTACTTCGTCATTGATAGTTTTGGCCTTGATAGTATGTTAGGATCTAGAACTAGATAGATCTTCTAGCCTTTGAGAATGTATAGTACTTATGTAATCACAAGCACATACGTGAGAGACTCTAGTAAATGTTTAGGCGGAAACTAAACGATTCAATAAAGAAGAACAATATGAATAACGATCCTCTATGGATCTCTCTATTGATAATAAATTGATTTTGTGTTTTTACAATCGGTCTCCAATCCCTAATGCTAAAGGTTTCTTTTATAGAGAAGAAACCCTAAATTAGTCAACAAGAAAACTAAAATCTCGTAAGAGATATACATCAATATCAATCACTTCCTAATTTATCTCATTCCTATATTAATGAGATAATACTAAAATATAACTATAATTCCTTAATTACATTAATTACGTCTATAAATAACAATCAGCAGATTCTATCACTGTCAGCAGGAACGACTTAGTGCTATCAGCAGAAACGAATATGTCTAACAGCAGAAACGACACTTAGTCGTTTGTAATTTGTTCCAACATAGTAGACTAGAACTGTTCGATACAAGAAATATATATTGTGGGATTAACAGTTAGTGCATACTTTATAGGATGTACATTCAAAAAATCCACAATTTGTTCAACCCATCACTCTGTTTGGGTTTAGACAAAAATGCAACCATGTTATGAGTATCCGCAAACTTTAGATTCGCCATTTGTGTTGGGTTTTGGACAGAACATCTTATTAATGACTCTTGGCTCCCGAAATTAAATAGATATTGATTTTATGATCATACAGAGCTAGGATATGCGAAAGTTTTTACGCCGGAAGACTCTGAAAAACAATTGGCAGATGTAAGTTGTATGAATAGTAGTGGACCCGTTCAATAACCTGTATAATATGTATATATTTTAAAACCATAAAAGACCAAAAGATTTTTCATTTTCAAATTTTTATAAAAAACAAAATACTAAAATATAAAATTTTTAAATAATCAAGAAAAAAAATTAATAAATGAAGGAAAATATATAAAATCAGGTATCAATGGCCATGTCTTCTGAAAATCGATAACATTTTCGGTCTTAGAGTATGTTATTCATAATGATACGAGGCCTGTAAATTGATGTTCGAGCTGAGTTCCAAATATTTTCAAAACATGCCAATGGCTTGCTATTATTTCAGATAGCAACCCGGTCATCATCTTAAGGGCAAGTATTTCAAAAAGAATCTTGACTCTCAACGGGAACCATTCGCGGGGCATAGTTTCTTTATGACATGCAAAGGCTTGTGATTACTTTGCATCACAACCCGTGCTTTCTATGTTTCCATAAGTATACGTGTCAGTGCGCTTATGTATCATTATTTGAGGAGGAGAAATCGTCATTATTTGAGGGGGAGAAATCATTTTTTCAAAAATAAATACTTCCTTCATCAGAAAATATGTTTTTTCAAATGACATTTAACTTCTCAAACAACGACTACAAGCTCTTAAATGAAAAACGGGGCATGATTTGAGGGGGAGACTTTCGTCATCCAATTATCTTTTTAAAACAGGTTCTTTCAAAATAAGGTCTGGAAATAACCGGATAAAGCTTCAACCCGCCACCCACCTATAGTAAATTTAACATCACATTTTGAATAATGACGGATATAATTTTAAGGGGGAGTTAATTTATATTAACTTTAAGAGCTTTAGATGTCATTTGTTTAAATCTTTATGGACTTATTAGCAATTTAAGACTTAGTGAATTCAAGCCTTAAACTACATTCGATCAATATTGCTAACACCTCATAGTTTGTAAAAGACTTAGGAATGCTTGGAAATACTTTCATAGTTTTAAAAGCCTTGAAATTGATTCTTACGGACTAGATTTAAGCTTATTAATTCTTCAAACACGATCTCAAATATGTATGCGTATAAGGTTTTGTTGATTCTGACGTGGTTTCGAGATTCCAAGCAAGGGGAAGGTGTAGGATGTATACTTGATAGTTCATTGGCCTTCTTTGTAGGTTTGCTTCTTTTGTCGTTTGAGGTTTAGTTCTTTTGATTTTAGACTGTTTTGAATCTTTCAGGTGCACTATTTCAATCACATGGTGGAAGAGACATCTCGTCATTAGCCAGTATGCATTATTTGAGTCCCTGGGGGGAAGTGTTGAGAGTATAATTATTTAAAACGTGAGAAAAATTCTTTCTGATTTAATTAATGCCTCCTCAAACGGTCAATCCCTAAGCTTATTCTTAAAAGAAGTAGAAATATTTGATAAAAGAGGTTACAACTAAGGTATGATGATTCTTTATGTCAGTCAGTATGTAATTTCGCAAGATATAGAGAAATGAGTACATTTGGGACTTAGTTGACTTAGGTGCTATCATTTCGACTACTTAGAGGGAATAATTGTGACATTTGGGACTTAGTTGACTTTGGTGTTACAATTTATATCATAACTATCCTGAAGAGTGAAATGCGCTCATTTCCAGGACTTAATTGTCTTTGGTGTTGCGGTATCAGTTCTTGGAAAGGGTTTTTTTGTGTACTTCGGATATCTGGGCTGGGCTTTATTCATAAGATGCTTGATCGGCTTGCAAGAAAGTTTTGATTCTACTCAAGAAAGGATTTGCGGGTTTTTTAGGGGGAATCTAAGACAACATCAACACCGAACTTCACCAAACCAACAAGGCTCAAGTCTACATATGATCTGAATCTGTTTTTACTTAAAGTTTGAAGCAAAGACATTCGTTAACATGAAAGAGAAGTTGAAGCATACTGAGAGTGCTTTGGACAGAGAAAGATTCAGATGATAAACCTATTGAAAGGAAAGAAGGTTATGAGAGCTTGAGAAAAGGAATGTTGGTGGGAGATTGTACGAAGTTATTCCTACAGCATGTGACAAAAAGAACCATATGAATTCTATCATATGATGTTCTCATCTTTCAGGTCAAACCTCGTACATATAAATCTTGTGTAATATAATAGTGTAGAACTTTTTGGTGATATTAAAGACTGTGATCGAGTACAAAATTTTTAAGAATTTGTTAGTAAATTCAAAAAATTTCAACTTATTGTACTCAACACTATCTTATATACCCTCATACATTGAGGGGGAGCATTAAAATGTTCCTTATAGATAGCTATATAACATTTTTTTCCCCGAAAGGTTAATCAATTGATATCCAAAATATCAAGGGGTTAACATTTTGGATAAGGGGAGAAAATGTGATTAACCTGGATCTAACTGTGTATTAAAAAGATGTGTTCCAAATAAAAATGGACTCAATGCACCACTCCACACCTTAGCATGTACTACGATTACGATGCACATGTTAAGGGGGAGCTTTTAGTGATGATTAAAAACATTCAAAGTGTAAACCTTTTGATATTTATATCAAACACTTTGAATGAAGTTTTTCAATGATTTTGGTTTGTGATTGTGATGGAATACCCAAAAAGACCGACCATGTTCTTAAATTTATGGAGATATAAGGTGGTTAGGCATAGGTATTCAAATCCCATGATCCCTGTAGAAACCGGTGGAACGGGATCTACCCAAGGGATATCCACTTAGTTAGTGTAGAAGTCCTTTAAGGTATGATAAATGGAGGAAAAAAGTAGGAAGGAAAAAGTGAGAGGGGGGGGGGGGGAAACAAAAGGGAAATATATTGCCGACTGAGATGGAGCTAACATCTGGAATCAAACCCAACTAAGGTGTTAGTTATGAAGTCTCGGTAAGATTGAAGGGGGTTGAAGAATAAAAAAGAATGTAAGGATTTAAAGGGTTGTAAGAGAAAGAAAGCCCCTCCATACACTTAAGCAGAAGAAACCGGGTCAATACATAAATTGTCAGATACACTATAGTGTAGTCTGATATTGAAGACTGTCATGGGACCCAGTGAGCTTATGCAAACCCTCCCTAGCCACCTAAGGTCTTCAATTGACTCTTGTTTTAATTTCTCACGGAGATTACTAGGCATTTATATCGATCTTTCTCATTCGAGGTTAGTTGATATTGAAAAGGTGGCAGTCTGCTCCAGCCTTCGATCACTAAAACTAAAGTGCACTATTGAGTCTAGAGCCAAAGAGATCATCCATAAATCTCATTAGGACACGTGTCAAAATTTTGCTTGCTATCTCACACAATGGGAATTACTAAGATTATATATTAAGAGGTCCTACGCATTATCCATCGTGATTTTGCCAGTAAACATTTGTAGTTGATTACTTAAGTATTCACAATGAAGTTGTAAATCGACTTGACGCCAACATCAACATGCTCATGTAGGTGATTTGTGCGATTCTATACGATGCAAACTTGTGAAACTGTTAAAGAAACGTTGGCTGTGAGTCTATTAAGAATCAAACTCTGTTCCATAGATATGAATTGACGATTGTATGCATGTATTTTTGAAATGATTAACACTCTCGATGTGTCACAAAATCACTTTAGCAAGTGACACGTTGATTGATTTTCAAATCGATTTTTCTATTTCAATCGGTGAGATAGGTAACTTCATGGTGGTTCACTCTTATCGTTGTGTATGCTTGAGTAAACCCATCAGCATATTTCAACCGTTCGATAATGAGAACATTTGAGTTTGAAGTATCGAATGCTATTATTGTTATGATTGGTGTAAGTTTCAACACACGTAAAATAATATATATAAAATATCAAAGAGCAATTAAGAACTTTCCCTAAGTCTCCCTTAAGAAAAGCTCACTCTAAAAGATATATATAATATAATATATAATATGTATGTTTTCCGGAAGTATGATCTCCCGGGTCGTTATCCCAAAGATTTGAGAAATTGAAACCTCGTTTGATATTGGATATTGATTTGAATGGGTTCGAAGATTGATTGGGTTTTCTATAACTACTAATTAAAAGCACAATTAAAAAACTAAAGCAATTAAATACAATTTATTAAACACTTAACAAATTAACGGGATTAACAATTAAAAACGCGACCAAATAAGCAAGTACACTAATAATTAAGTCTTAATAAGGCTAACTAATTTTCTAATCCTAAATAGACTAAAGAAAATTTTAAGATAAGAAAAATATTTTTTTGATTTTTTTTGAATTTATTTATGAATAAATAAACTTTTTTATTATTTTTAACTAATTAAATCCTAAAAATTAGCAATTAAAGTCCTAAAAATTGATTTATATTAAAATAATTTTTAAATTATGAAAAGTCTATAAAGAACATAAAAAACTTAGAAAACTTTATTTTAAACTATATTTTTAAAATTAAATCGCGTATTTTTAAAATTTAAATTAAAAGCTCAAAAATGAAAAATTAAAATCTAAAAGGCTGGTAAAATAATTTTAGGAATGTAAACTAAAAGTATTTTTTTTACAAATAAAAAACTATTTTTTTGTATTTTTCTGAAAATTATTTCTATTTTTTATGTATTTTTGAAAATTTAAATCTTAGAAAAATTATAAAAAATAACTTATTATAGGAAAAATCTCAAAAAATCAGGAATAACTCCTATAGCAACAAGAAGAAGAGTAAATATAACTTAAACAAACCAGCTAATAAAATAAGCTCTAAAATAAGCTGGATAAGCTACGGCTTATAAAATAAAGAGGAAATGAAAAGACTACTAGTATTAAATGGGGGAGAGAATGAATGGATGAGCTATTGAAGCAAAGGGTTAAGGCATTGGGCATTTATCATTGAGGTCGTGGGTTCAAGTCTGGCAACCCCTTTTTTGAAAAACAAGAGCTGAAACTTATAAAGCCAACATTTCTAAGAACTTTTAATAAAAGGAGTTTAAGCTACAACTCAAAGATGAGCTCAAAAAGAGCTTATGAATGTCTGCTTTCAGAAAGTAAGCTTTTGGGCTCAAAAATGCTTAATTTCACTTAAACCCTTGCACACTTCTTATTTTAAGCTCAAATTAAAAACCAAAAGTTGTTCTAGGAAGCTTATGATGTGCATAAGCTAGTTCAAACAAGCTACTTAGCTATGAAATTACTTAAAGCTAACTGAAATAAAGGATCCCAAAAACTGATAAACTCATAAATGAATAACATTTTGCACAATTTTAAACTTAGCTTAAGAGCTCAATATTGCAAAGTACACAGAAGCAAAGCTTTTGCATACTTAACATACAACTTATAAGCTACTATTATCATTCATAAAACCAAAACTTATAAGCTAGAAATCTATATTTAGCAAGCTACTTAAACTACCTACTATTTTTTGGTCCTTTTTAGATTTTTATGATGTTTAAGCTAAAATGCACCTAAGCAATTAAGCTAGAATGTGAAAATTAAGACTTAAACTAAACTAAGCTATCTGAAAACTGAAAGCTACTAAAATTTAAGAGTTTAAAGACAACTAACACCAAGCCAAATTGAAACTTAAAGACAGCAGTAGTAACTTATGTTACTACTGCTGGTGCAAATTGTAAATGTACCAATCTCAAGTGCAGGTAACCAAAGGTGGTTTCTACTACACTTGATTCGCTCAATGAGTGCAAATAAACTTGACACAAACAATTTTCAAGTTTCCAAGAGCTTAACTAAAAATTAAGCTAGCACAGATAAGCAACAAAATACCCTGGTGCTGACATAATGAAAATAAGCTCAAACTCTTTGAATATTGAAAACCTAGACTTTTGAAAAATTGATAATCAACTTACTTGTCTGACATGGAAAACACAACTGTACTCCATACAAATTGCACAATCTATTTTTGACTTTTGATGGTCATAATGAGCCTATTCCAAACACTCCTTAAACATATGACAGTCGATTTTTAAAATAGCTTATGAAATGAAGATCTAACAAAACTAATCTTAACGTACAGGTTGTTATATTAGCTTATAATGAGCCTAACAAACATAACTCAACAATTGATTCAACTAAGTTCTAAGATCTACACTATTTTCTACTATTTTTGGTTTTTTATGACTTTGTAAGACAATAATGAAGAAACTAAGATTTATAACTATTAAGCTAAAAACAGATGTAAATTAATAACTAATAAGCACAATGGAATAACTATAAGCACAATTAAGCAGATAGAATAAGCAAATAAGCAAATCTAACTAATGAACTATTATTGAACTAAATATTAAAGAACATGAAATGAAAACTTACTTTAGCTTCAGCTAAATAGAAGCACAAACTCAATTAACAGCTATAAGTTCTAGCTTATCCTATTGGATAAGCTAGTATAAGTCCTTGGAGACCCTTCTATGATAGGTCTCCCTTCCAAAGCTTAATAAGTCCAAAAGTCAAGGTAAGGTAAATTTTAAACTGGTTTTAGATGTTTAGGTTTGATTAGAACTGATATTTAAGCTTCAAATCTCAGCGTTTATAGACTAGGGATTAGCTATAATATGAGCTTATTGAGTGCTTATGAATCTTAACTCAAATATCTAGAGTCAATTTAGAGCTTAATACTAAGGATTTATAAGAAAAAAGGTTAATTTCTTAATGAAAAAAGAGTGTTCCTTTCTTAAAGAAATTACATTGATTTTTAAGTAAAATTACTAATAAATTCTTAAAAGCTATACTAGTGAAAAACTAGAAAAGAAAAAGAGACTCTCCCGCAAATGTGTATGAGTGTGTGCTATTTATAGCAATCTGAGGAAGCTTCTAGGAGTGCCTTCTTGCCCACGCTCCTCTTGATCCTACCCGTACAAATCTTCAATCATTGGATCTCTCTTTTGAGCCGTTAGATCACTAGGTAGCTCACACGGATTGCCAGCGTGGCAATCCGCGATTGAGACACCTTGTGTTTCTTTTAGGCATAATTTAGTGTAAAAATTGAGTCCCCTTGTGTTCATTTGCCATAGCCTGTGTATAACCTTTGCTTTGCGTTTTGTGAGCCAATGAAAGCACTTTGATTTGCTTCATTCTCCCTGCCATTGTGTTTATTGTCCTATAAATTATCCTTTTTGACCTCCAATTGGTAAAAGCCCTCTCATTTGACTGCGTGGTGAATTTTGGGACGATGAATGAACAGTGTTCATTTCTTCGCGCCCTTTTTTCTTTTTAACTGAATAAGGGTAAATTCGTTTGAAACTTTGGAGCAATGGCAAGACTAGTCCTTCTCTTTGTTTTATAGAAGTGAAGTGTAAAAGGACTTTGGAAAATGGCAGAAAAGGTCCCTGGACTTTTATAAAAAAGGTAATGGGCTAGGGTTTTGGGCTTTTGAATCCGGGTAAGGGTATTTAAGGGTTTAAGGGCCCATTTAAGGTTTAAGGGACCATTTGTAACTTTTTGAAAACTTGGAGGGTTGTTTGAGGACCCATTTTAGGGTTTTGTCTTCTAGTGAGTTGACTTTGTTGACCCATAGTTGACTGAGAGTTGACTTTCTTTGGCTTTGGCTTTGAATCTTTGGCTTCTCTTGTGCTCTTCCGTTTCTCGTGTCCGTGTTTGCCCCGTTTTTGGCGATTTTCTTGTGGGATTTTTGGATATATTCGTACCTGCTACACACCAAATACACAAAACATGTATTTTTTTGACACATTTTTTAGTCTTGTTTTTAGTACATGTTAGGGTATTTTTGGTGTTCATAATGAAATTGTGTTTTTTAACACTATATCAAAATATTCCCCTAACTAAATGATTGCGTTTTCTCACGCTTTATTACTTGCCTTATATACCTATATAATATCTCAAAAGCTTTCCCATTCTAATCATTGTGAAAAGTATAATTGCTTTTTGTTGAGAGAGCTAGAGATACACAGTTATAAATAACACCCGAATTCCCATTCTCAAAACTTTTTTCTCTTTTTATGATTTATTTCTTGAAGATATTCCTATACTATCTACTTTTATTGTGTTGAATAATGTTTGTTTATTACCTCATTGGTTAACTTTAGGATTCTTTAAAACAAAAAAGCACAATTAAGTGTCTAAAAGTATAACTTCAATCATTCACGATTTTTCACTTTTCCCTATACTAAGCTTAAAAAATACGATCAACGTTTAACGTACAGAGCTATAGATGCTATGGGTCGAGATTATAAATTACTACTTGTGAAATTTCTTTCCGACATCAATCATATATTTTAGTGTGTGTGCTCAATTTAATTTAATCCATTCATATCCACAACTTCATATTTAGTTCAGATGAAATCTGCCAAGCTTTTCCACAGGGGCCTATTTGGGCTAATCATTGTTATTAATTAGAAAGATCACAACTCAAAGCAAACAAAAACCTCCTTAGCTAAGTCATCGTTGGTTCACTTGTCCTATGAGTGACTTTCTTCTCTAGCATCCAAACCGTTCAACTCGGGTAAGTGCTAAGGCTTTTGACCACCATACTATACGGAGAATATATAATCGAGACGCCATTTGATACTTCCGATGATAAGCTTGTTAGACTTTGCAAATGTTGTTCAAAAGAATACTTAGTTTTAGCAAAGAACTCTTACTATTTATTTTCTAACCCTGCATCATATTTTGATCTATTTACAATTATTAGGCTAGAAAATAGTATCACTTTCTTTCAAAGACACATCGGACGCCTACCGGACATGAGCTCGTGTACTTATTATGATTCTCAATCCACTAAATATACATCCTTCACCTTTCTTTCGGGGACTGGGGGTTCATACGGTGAAAGGATGATGGAACGAAAAATATGCTACCAGGTACTTTATTGTTCCCCCAACTTTGCCACCGTGGATTTGAAATATTTATTATTACACACAATAGGATTTTATAACTGGACATCCTTTTATTTTCCAACTATATTTATTTTTCTTTTTTTTCATTTTTTTTAAGTAATTTAATTAACAACATTATTTTTTGCAAATAGAAAAAATTTCGTTTTGAAAACCAAAGTATAAACTTGAACTAAAATTTCTTTTTTACAAATGGATGTTGACTCATTCTCGATTAAAGCTTTTTCTCTAATATGTTTGTTTAGTGACTTCTTATGAGCAAAACTTAATTGTTAAAAATTTAAAGGCTTTTAGACACAAGTCTAAAAAAACAGGTATAATTAATATGTTTAGATCTTCGGGGAAGAAAAACCACTCTAGTTATTCTTATAAAGCCTTTTAGTTTTCACCAATATAAACCTTGTTTAGCATCCTAATTCGTATATTCTACCTATACATCTTTATTCTTTGCAATTAAAATCTCTAATAAATAGATTGCAAATACCCTTAGCCTATATAAAATCCAACTCGGCATATTTAAATCTTACTTGAGATTAGCACAAGCTTCATTTTTCTAATGATTTCAACTTTTGCATGGTTTTAAAGTCTACATGAGACTAGCTCAAACTATTCATCATTATTTGTTAGGGAAGGGAAAGCAGAACTCTACACGTTCGATCTGGTCAAAAATTACTTTCTATTCTCACCAACGGAAAACCTACATTCGTGTCTTAACACTTATTTTTTTTTAATCAACTACTAATATTTTTTTATTTTTTTTTCATTTTTTTTCTACAAATAAGATCTTAAAAATTTTAAATTTTTGCTATTTTGCGGGAAAAAAAAACGGGTACTGTGAGAACCTAATACAATATAGCAGGTGGTGGTAACATCAATCGATAGATTCTCTACCCCAAAACTAAAACGAAACATTTCCTCAATGTTTAAGCCGTGTCTCTACGAAATCTAAAGCCGTTTATGAATTACGCAAGATTAAACGTTAAATCGATAGATGAAAGGATATCTGGATGCCCAATTAACTAATTTCAAAGGATGAGTAGCTACGAAGTGAAACGGGATACAACACCGGACACGAGAGGCTTCAAAAATTGTTGGATCAATCCTGCAAAAATCCATGTACAAAAAACAAACCACAGGATATCCGTGCAAGAGCATAGCACACAAATCACATCACAACACATTTATTAAGAAAATAGAAAATGGATAAGCATGGGTGGTGAACTCCCATGTATGTCCTCTGTAGCGGGCTGGTTTTTGTTACCGCTTTACCGTATTAGTCGCAAGCTCGACTAATCCCTGGAATTTAGTTATCTCCTTAGGAGTGGGTGGGAGTCCGGGACTACCTTAAGGTGGTATGTCCCCCTCCGAAGTAAATGTTTTTCACGCGTTGATACCTATTTACTTTCAAATTTAGACAGCGGGTTGAGATTCATTCAATGGTTCCGTGATTTTAAGGAGAAAATCTTAGTAAGCGATTAGTGAAAGGATCCTAACCAACGAGTGTTTTAAGCTTTGTCGGAGAATATCTTTAACCGGGTGAGTTGAAGAACTAAAACTTGATCACCAATATTGGAGAGATTCGATTCTTGTATCTTTGGAGTCAGTGAAGCTTGATTCGTCATCCCTTCATTTTGTAAATCATTTGTATTATCAAGAAGCTTGATCTCGAACTCTATTTTTAAGGTCATTTAGTTGTCAGCTTAACGATGCTCACCGCGGTTTCTTAAGTTCGAAAATTTAGTGTTTAAGAGCCAATTCGCTTTGTGTTCCAATGCGATCTGGTAGAATGACAAGACTTTCCTATTAACGAGCTGTATAGGGTGTGCATCCGATGTGGTGTTTGAAAAGGGTTCTATAAAGCCCATAATAAGCATCGTCTAGCTTGTCAGACATGGGCACGGTTTATCTCCTACCGTCCTTTTAAGAATACGCTAAGACCACGATTTGGACACCTCAAACTTGACACTCGTTTGAGGGTTGGTAAGCAGGTAGCTAAACGATGTTGTGACTCCTATATTTAGAAATCACTTTTGCAAATTGATCATTACAAAAGTGGGTCCACACGATCGCTATTATAGCTTTCGGTGTTCCAAATCGGGCAAAAAGAGATTTTAAATTTTTCACAACTACACGAGCATCGTTTGTGGGGAGCGCCTTTGCTTCAACCCATTTTGAAATATAGTCGACTGCTACAAGGATTATTAACGTTATTCACTTTGGTATGTGGAAAAGGTTAACATAATATCAATACCCTATATTATCAAAGATTTCAAAACTTGGATAGCGTTTTGAGGCATTTCGTCACGTTGAGAAATTTTAGCATTGTAGTTGGACTCTATCACAAGATTTGAATTCATCGAATGAATGAGCATCTCGATATCTAGTGCGCCAAAAGATCAACGGCAGCAAAATACTTTTCTCGAGCGGTGGAGATATTGGTACATATGTGGCCCCCGTGTGGGTCCTTATTGCAAGCCCTTGAGGATTTCAAGAGCTTCATGTCCATGTACACACCTACGAATGATTTGATCCGCACATATACGAAAGAGGTATAAGGCTCATCCAGAAATAATATTTACGTCTTTGAAAATTTCCTCTTTGTTTGGTCATGAATTTCCTTATTATGATAAAATTCACCACAATGGTTAGTTTGCCAATGATCGGAACACCATGGTAGGTATACTTCCGTTTGATATAACTCCAAGAGTTTCTAAAGGAAAATGTTCGTTTAATGTCCTTTGTTCCTCCAAAACATCTATTGTGAGGAATTTTCGATTCTTGGACAAATGATCGGCGGCTAGATTTTCACGTCCTTTTCGTCTACGCGAATGATGATACGAATCTTGTAAAAGTAACACCATCGAAAGCACCATTGGTTTGGTCTAGTTTGTTCATGGAGGTATATTTCAAGCTGGAGTGGGTCGGTATATAAAACAATGCTTTTAGATAAGACAAAATATGGCCCCGAAACCTTTTCATAATAGATACACCACGGCAAGCATCTTCCTTCTACGTTTTGTAGTGTAAAATGAATTTGAGCTATACGGTCCTTGTCTTACTAGCATAATGAATTGGTTGAAAATGCTTCGTCTTACGTTGTCCAAGAACCGCACCAATCGCAAAATCGCTTGCATCACACATATTTCGAAAGGTAGGTTCCAATCCGGGACAACTAAGATAGGAGCTTCGGTAAGCTTCTTCTTAAGGGGTTCGAAAGCATGGATACAATCTTGAGAAAATACAAAAGGTGTGTCTTTTTCGTCAGAAGTTGAGTTATTGGTCTAGAAATCTTGGAATAGTCTTGAATGAATCCACGGTAAAATCCGCTTATGAACTTAAAGAAACTTCTAACTCCTTTGACAGTAGTCGGATGAGGGAGTTTAGCAATCACGTCAATTTTTGCTCGGTCGGCCTCAATTTCGGACTTTGATATCTTATGACCTAAAACAATTCCTTCTTTACACATGAAATGACATTTCTCCCAATTAAGGACAAGATTTGTGTCTTCACATACTTTTTAACATTGTTCAGGAACAACCGAATTAGAGAGCCCGCAATCTAACGAATACACCCGATTTTATTTAGCTAAATAGACAACTAATCAAAGTCGGTCTTAGCCTAAATAAACCCCTTAGCTACTCGCCTCATGAGTATGACAACGGTACCAAAAAAGTACAAAATTAAACTCAACACTATGTTAAATGTTCTTAACTCAATAAATGGTTATAATGCCAATTTTGTTTCTATTGGAAATCAAAATTGAATACACGAACACAAGAGCCCTAAATTGATACAAATTAATGTGGCTTAGGTGCAAAAGGAGTGTGGCTAAGAGAATTATTACTTAAATCGAGCATTCAAAATAATCAAACGTTAAGGCCCATCGCAACTGCTAGGCCCAACACAAAATAAAACACAGGTGCAAATAAATTCAAATGTGGCCCATCATTAATCAAACAAACTGAATGTATAGGCAATGAGCTCAGTTAATCAAAAATTTCAATAATTTGTCATGAACTATAAGCATACTAAATAGGAATCGCCTCTCAAGACTATCACCAGCTCAAAGCAGCTGATACTTTAGTAAATAGAATACATTAGATGCAGCTACTCCACTCATGTACATATTGTATCTCAAAGTACATGTCAAGGTAAATAGCTGAAACAAATCTACGAACTACATACGCAACCTGAGCTAACTAAGTATGAAAGTATATTCCGAGACAGAGAATCCAAATATAAGACATATCATGATATACCTGCATTAAACATAGTAGCAACTACTTAATGAAACAAGATACAGCAAGACGACTATAGAACGAGAGAATAAGGCACTGTCATTTTCATCAATAAGCAAACTGAATATGTCAACTAGATTTAATACAAAGCTATAAGCATTTAAATACTCTTATAATTGATCAAATCGATTCAAGCCACCAAATAACGATATATATAAATTTAGGATTTAAGCATTTTAAAGCTCATTTTAACCCCCCCCCCCTTCCCAACAATAAGCGCTAATCTCCAGAAACTAAAACATAACAGATAACTATAGAGCTTTTATTAAATCACAACGAGAATACAGCACAAACAGAATAAACATAGCATCAGAAAGCTATGATTGTAAGCAAGTCGTTTGGTTCTCTTTTGATTGTCGAGATAAAGAGATTATCTTAATATGGATTAGAAAAGTAGTTATTCTGAAATAGAGTCATCCCACTCTCTGAAGGTCATTATAAGCGAGTCTGATCATATTTAGATAACAATATATTAATAGTTGTTTGAAATTTAGTAAAGCATGATCATAATAACTAAGCTATCACGGATGTATGGCATTTTAGTCTCTATGAACGGAATAAGCACGTGAAATGTAAAATGATCTTAATTGACGAGTGACTGCTAGCTACTCGCAAATGAAGCTCTCATCACTATACGAGTTCTGCTATATAGCTAATACGACTAGCACATACTGTCTCTTATATATCATTCTACATCTCTCTCTAAGTTCTTGGTAACAAGTATTGAAAGAGTGCTCAGGATAGCAATTGATATATATATTGCTTACATAGAAGCTGATGTGTCAAAAAGCTAAGATGATTAAACGTGCAAGAAGTAGTATCAATAGCTCTCCTCTTATGGAGAGAAACTAAACTGGAGGTGACATTAACATGATGGACGGGGGGGATCCGTGGTTACGAGAGATTAGAATTACGGGTATTTCATTCCGTCCATCAAGATAAATATAATTATACCTTCATCTTTTTATAATGATCTTCGATGAGAAGTTGTCAGTGTGTTGTAAATTTGAATTCACATCCTCTGTCTCACTTGACTATCGGTTTTCGAAATTAGGAGTTCGAGAAGATTATAACAGTTGAGTCGTTTCGCGTTCACATCCATCTCAATTGCGATATGCTCCGAGTATTCTAGATTCGTGACACGATACGTTGAGGTTCCTCAAGCTTTCATTAGGACCGTTCATTTCCACACAGATTATTTTGTGTATATACCATAATTGAATTTCATTCTCGCTTGTCTCATGTTTCCACGATCTGTGATATGGTTACTCGATTGTCGCTCTTTTATGATTGATCCTTATAAGAGTAGAGAATATCAATGATGTCCGACTATGGAAGTTATTTATCGATCATGTCTACTGCTGCTAGAAATCTATTTTGTTCTAGTCTGATAACGGGATACATTAATTTATCAGCTTTATACGTTTTAATTTAGTCCTGGGTATAACTCGTCTATGAGCTTATGTCTAGAGGGCAGAATTGGTGCATCCGACTCCTTTCATTTATTGCTGCAATTCAGTGTGTCTTCTTGTGCAGCATTATGGCTCCGAATAAGAGATAGCGCAAAACTCCTCATTGGACTATCCATCGCTTCTCGCGCACTCGATTCTCTCTTGTGTTATGGTCGGTCTGCTATCAGGTGATGTTGTTGCACAGAGGTATCTGGTACTGTTTTATTATGTCGCGATCTGTATGCATACTGTTTAACGAGTCTACCGTTATTTTTCTGGGGGGTGTAAACGGCTTCGAGAAGTCCTCATGTAGTCGCCGCCCGGATGAAGATCTTCGTCAGTCCCGCGCTGTCAGCTATTCACACACAGAGCTTTGATTTGTCTTTAATGAGAAGCATCAATTCTTCCAAAACGGAAATTCGGAAGTAACGGCTTCGGATGTCGAAGTGGATGGCCACATTGAATAATCTTCACTGTGAAATCCTAACAATTCCCGGAGCATACTCCTCACAAAATTTCATCATTGATGTCTATTCGGTTTACGAAATTGTCTCACGTAGTAGGATATTTCCATGGTTTGGTATAAATTTGAAGATGACAGGCTTCAGTTGTAAAACACGGAGGTATTCTCCTTCGTATAACGTCAATACTAAAAGGATACGACCGGTTAGATAGACACCAAATTGACCCTTCCAAGTACTAAGAGGTCTGGGAATTGGCTTCGAAATCGAACAACTACAAAATCGAGCCACGTGAAAGTGGAATTTCTCCATACACTCTCTCTCTCGGGTCTCGCTCCGTGCGCGGGTCGCGCCCATATATACCTTTAGGCGATAAGTATGCCGGCAGGCTAATCGGGTCGCCCCGTCATCATACTAAAGTCAATTCATGTACGGTGAAGTTCGGGCAAAGAAAGTTTTTTTCCAATCGACAGAAGGCATTATGATTTATGCTACGCACCACGAATATCGGCTCACTGAGCCGTGACCCTATCTCCATTCCCGGGGATTTCACAAGGAATAGAAAATTACCCTGATCTGCATAGCTTTTCGGGGAAGCTTTTTTAGCAGCAGCATTGCTGTAGCAATTCTCGTTCAATGGAATTTTCACTAATTCGCAGCAACTTTTCTTATTCATACAAATCCTAATTCGTACGGAGCAATTTTGGATAAAAACAATAGCCATCCGTCCAAAAAATTCTTATCAAAACGCAAATCTTGCTCTCTCACACATAATGAAAAAATAGTCTCATTTTAGGTACATAATCTTTGAAGTTATTTTTGATTATTACTTTCATTGCTTCTCGTCATTGAAGAGATAAACGAATATCGGTTATGTACCGTTCTTCGGAATCTCTGAGTTCCGGCAATCGGAGTCGATTTTGGGTAAAGTCTTGGGCATCTCGGGTTCTGGAAGTGTTTAGGGATAATTGGTTGGTGGTGTATTTGATTGCCTAAGGTCACTTCCTCTGTGGAACTCATTATTTTGCTCCTCATCCGTTATTTCCTCGGTCTCTCGTTCCACTACCTTTGTCGGGAAAGGTTTAGTTGGATTCGAGGGTCCCTCGTAAGCTACACCACTTCAGGTAGTGATCGCTTTCATCTCGCCCTTCGGATTAGGAATTGTATTACTCGAAAGAGTACCCGAAGATGAGGGTTGGGCTTGAAAGAAACTGTTTAACATGGTTTGAAGATTATTCTGCAGCGTGTTTTGAAAAGTATTATTTTGACTCATCAAAGCGGTTTGTTGATTCTTAATGGTGGTTTGAATCTCATTCTTTAACTCTCCTTTCATCGAAGTGAGTTGGTATTGCAAATTCCTAATCGTTTGATCATTAGACTTCTTGTAATTCGAAAAATCATTTGAAAAATCGTTCACTTGATTATTAGGCATTTGAAACGGTTGATTTTGAAAACCTTGGTTTTGAAAATTCGAAGCATGATTAACTTGACCTTGAAAACCTTGATTTTGAAAATTGTTCCCTCGATTGAAATTATTCCCTTGACCTTGATTGTTATAATTCCTATTTTGACCTTGATTTTGCACTGGAGCAAATCCAGGTGGTGCCATTTGATTACTAACTCGATTCGGTGGGGCTTGTTGATTATAAATTCCCGTGGTAGCACAAATGTTTTGGTTATTATCGGTAGCCGGACAATTATACCATGCATGAGTGATCGTTCCGGATTCACACCGTAAATATATATAATATATAATAAAATATAAAATATATAAAGAAGTGTAAAAACCAA
>BQNB010137696.1:0-17808 GCA_026074375.1 Tanacetum coccineum
GTTTCATAGGAGTCTACTTTCCCGTCAACATTTTCTTGGTACGAATCGTAAAGCCCTTTTTCGCGGCTTGCTCATTATATGCATCACGAATTTTGTACCAAAACGTATCATTCTTTTGATCCGAACCAACTCTTGGATCCTCGAATATTTGAGTGAAACATTCGGCCAAAAGCAACTCTTCTTTTTGGCTTCAAAAATTTCGAACTCAGACGGTTTCGGGTTGCGGTTCCGATTTAACGTTTTTTTAGCAATTGTCTTGACACGTTTCCCACGTAAACCGGGTTTCTTAGACGTCAGAGTTGGGACCGGTTCTGTCTCGTCTTCTTCTTCCTGAATTTCTTGAGATGGTTGTTGGGAACTGCCGGTTTGTTGTTGAGAAAGATTGGTATGCAACAATTTGTTGTTGAAGTTGGAATTGTTGAAAGAGAAATTGGTGATCAGGATTAAACGGGTTAAAGTTGGGAAAGTTGGGGTTCGGGTTCGGGTTCGGGTTCGGGTTCGGGTTCGGGTTCGGGTTCGGGTTCGGGTTTGGATTAGCCGAAGAAGAGCTTGGAATTTGATTTGAATGGTCGTTGAGCATATTAGTTATCCAATGATTGTTGGGATTCATTTTGGAAGAAAAAAAATATAAAAAGTAGAGAATATTGTGTTATAAAATATATTGAAGGAGTGTGTAAAATATGAAGGAATAAGAAGGTGTTTATAAGATTTTTAGGGGGTAAAAAATGGGTGTTATGATGCCTCCAACGGCAAGAAAATTAAAAAAGGGGGGATATACCCGTTTGCAACGGCTAGAAAAAAAAAATAGGCTATGGCGCCGACTGTTAGCTACGGCGCGAGAGGCTATGGCGCCACATACGGTATGGTTGACGCATCATTTTTTTGGACTGTTAGTATGGCACGAGCCTATGGCTCAACTGTACCGGTTGCTCTTATAGCTTATAGCCATGTTCATTTAAACTTTTTGTTCATGTTGTATGTTGATTATTAAAGTTTCTACTATAATTCACCATTTTCACACGCGAAAAAAAAACACATTATTTGACATCTATACATTCGATGCATGGTGAGATCATCAAGCTTCAAGAAGTTACATACAAATATTTAATTTTCATAATTGGTGTAGCTCTTGCATTATAAAGTTAAATAGTACTACCTCCGTCCTAAAATAAGTGTTCAGTACTTTGACGTTAACTATTTATGTGTGTATTATATAATACATGATGCAAAATATATCGAATGATTGGGTTTTAAGTGTATTTTTCATTGATATAATTTTCATCAAGTATTATATAACACAAAAATAAACATTTAAAATCAAAGTTGAACCAGTTTGACTTTAAAAAGTCAAACTAGACACTTATTTTGGGACGGAGGGAGTACATAATAAAGTATTAATCATGCATCGTTCACATTCACAAGAGATAAAAGATGAATATAAAAATACATAATCAATATGTATAACGCATGAAGAATAAACAACATTGTTAGAAGAAGGCATCGATTGATTTCAGATTGAATCCACATCAAAGTGTACAAATTACATGTTACATCGATAGATAGGAGATGAGTTAATGGATATGATACATGATAGAGGAAGTATGATAGAACAAGAAGATAGAATTACCAACTTGCCACACGATATTATCCATCCATTGTCGCCCTCCTTGACATGAAATATGTTATTGAGAGTAGTGTCTGTGTCTCGGAAATGAAATTTTAATTTGGAATTCAAAGTCTCAGATTAATTTCAATAGCGACTTACACCGTAAGCTGCCTCAGTTTGCTATATTTGTAAATCAAGCACTTTCTCACCGCAACATCCTTAGAGAAGTTTCTGTTGTCGAACTCAAATTCACAAGAGTAGTGTCCCAATTTGTAGTCAAGAGAATTATAATACTAGGCAAGTGACTATGATCAGTTGATACTCTAAAACACCTTACCCTTTCGGTCAATAAAATATCCTGCTGAATAAGTTTAGATTAAGATTTTCCGTCCTTAGAAACTCTAAATTTGGATAGCGTCCAATTTGGTGATGATAACTATAAGTAGCAAACCTGACTTCGAGGTGTGTGAACTTAAAAGAGCTTACGTTACATCAGATGGGCATGTATGACTTGCAGATTTTCAATATTTGTGCTCCCAAACTTCTTTGATCTCACGATTACAGATCCCTATGCATTTCCAAAGCCTTGGAAAGTGCTTTCTCCTCAACTTGAGAATCTGACGGCATCAGTCAAGACTAGTCTTAAAGACCCTCTTTTGCTTCGATTCTCAACAGTTGTCCAAAGACAGCTTTAAATCTTCAGAGAATTAAATTTGTCATTCTTTTGTGAATAAGAGGAATATGCTCCTGTGCTGCTCAAATGGATGAACTGTTACTTTGAAGGCTGCATATACAATGAAATATATTCAATGTAAATATTTTAATAGAAAAAATGATATTGCGATTACAGCCTTAATTATTTGAAGCTTTCTATATCGAATAGACGAAAATGACTTGCTAATAAAGTACATAAATCAGCACAATATATTATACACATATCATGGCATTAGGACAGCTATGCGGAAAACATTGGGCCGATTATGGACACAGGCATCAGGAGAAGATATAGAACAACAAATAAAGAGATAACGTTAGGGCCTTCATGTTTTACTTGTACTTTAAGCATAGGTGGCACTAAGTAATCGCTTTGAGTCTTTGTCAAAGTATGCCAGAATTGAAACCGTCAAAATCGTAAGCAAATGAATCATTGCGGGGCGAGAAACGTAGGTGTATCAAATTTTTTGATTGAAATACTGCAGAAAAATCCCTCTTTATATATATAGCCCCTAACCTCACCACAGGCCATATATAGCAGTTCAAGAAATCTATTTTCATTTCATTTGAACTACTGAAAAACTTTTTCTTAAAATATATTTAGAATGATAAGTATCTTAATATACTTTTGGGCAACTTTTGGCTATTCAACACATTAAATATTTTTTTAAGCATTTCTGATATGCTACAAATTTACCCATAAAAACGCAGCAACCAAACTGAAACATCTAATAGATAAATAATCGGAGACCCAATATCCTAAACATTACCATATAAACAAAAGAAATCACAGGTAACCTCAAAGTACAACTGAGCTGACATTAAGAACCTATGGTCAACCAAAGCGATCTAATCACTAGCTAATGTAAAGTTTTACACCTTGGATTATTAATACATGTAACTTTCACAGATAAATAGCCAAAAGTCGCAACCGAGTGATGAACAAGAGTATGACGGAAAATAGAAAAATCACAAAGTCATGTGAATACCTCAGTAGGCAACTCCATGATGAAAGTGGCACTTGGCGATATTAGATAATATTGACTAAATATATTTGTACTTATCACTCCACAATTATAGGAGTTGATATACTCTATCACTCCACAATTATAGGAGTTGATTATATTGACTAAATATATTTGTACTTATCACTCCACAATTATAGGAGTTGATTATCTTGTATTCTTGTCATTATAAATATAGATACATCACACCATTAGATGTGTGGTTAATTCAATATTCATTATATGGTATCAGCCTAACTTTTCTCCCCTCTCAGTCTCTTTTTCCTGGTACCTCCTCATGTCGACCTCTCAAGACAACACCTTCCCCATGAATACCCTCCTCCATATGATCCCTATCAAGTTGTCTTCCACCAACTATCTTCTATGGAAAAATCAAATGCTTCCTCTCCTCTCCTACCAGAAGCTTACAAATCATATTGATGGTACTACTGCCCCGTCGGCTACCATCACGTCTGGTGATCAATCCATTCCAAATCCAGCCTTCACTACTTGGAATGATTTTGATCAACGAGCAGTCATCCTTCTCAATTCCTCCCTAACCGAGGAAGCTGCTGCTGAAGTCTTGGGCCTTACCACGGCTCATGCAATCTGGACTGCTTTAGAGACTGCCTACAGCAACTCTTCTGTTGAAAGGATCCATTCTCTGCGTGATTCTCTTCGCAATCTATCAAAAGGCACCTCCACGGTTTCTGATTATGGTCGTCAATTCAAAGGTATTTGTGACAAACTTGCTGCTATTGGACAACCTGTAGATGAAATGGACAAGCTTCACTGGTTCGTTTGTGGTTTAGGAGCCTCGTTTGAAACCTTCTCCACTGCCATTCGCACGACCAAACCCTTTACAACTTTTCGTGACTTGTTATCTCAAGCGGAAAGTCATGAGATGTTTCTCAAATCTCTTCATGGTTCGGCCACACCTCCTGCTGCTTTCTTTTCTCAACAAAGCGGTTCTAGATCTTCACAGGGACGTCAACAACGCCAACAAAACTACTCTCGAGGGGGTGGTCGCGCTAGTAACTCAAATGGGGGTAGAGGACGTGGGGGCAGGCGTCCCCCTCACTGCCAGTTATGTCGCACCAATGGGCACTATGCCTCCTCTTGTCCATCTCTTCATACTTATGCCTCGAATGCTGCTACATCAGATGCAAACTTAGCACAAGCCTTCACCTCTCAGTGCCATGTTACTCAAGGGCACCCGGATTGGTACGTCGATTCAGGTGCCACGGCTCACATGACCTCCTCTCCGGATAATGTCTCGCATTCAGCTCCTCATTCGGGTAATATGCGTGTTTTTTCGGTAATGGTGATGCTTTACCTGTTTCTCATATTGGTCAATCTATGGTTTCAAATAAAATATTGCTTCGTGATGTTTTGGTCATTCCTAAATTAACCAAAAATCTCCTGTCGATAAGCAAACTTACCATGGATCATCCGGTTGATGTTCTTTTCTCTCAACCATTTTTTAACATTCAGGACAGGGAAACCAAACAGGTGATAGCACAAGGACTATGTGAAGATGGGCTTTATGTGCTTCGAGATACTCCAATGGCCTTGGCGGCAACTGTTGGTGTCTCAAGAAAAGCTTCTTTTGAATTATGGCATAATCGTTTAGGACATGTTTCTTTTGATGTTATTTCAACTTTAAATAAATTGGGTGTTTTAGATGTTACTTCTATACTACCTAAACCGAATATTTGCAAACCTTGTCAACTCTCCAAAAGCCAACGTTTACCCTTTGAACTTAATTCTAAACGATCTTCATATCCATTAGATTTAATTCATTGTGATTTATGGGGTCCTGCACCTGTTTCATCAGATGGTTACTTGTACTATGTTATATTTGTTGATGATTATTCTCGTTTCACATGGTTTTATCCTTTAAAAACCAAGTCTGGCTTCTATACGGTTTTATCTGCATTTATCAAACTTGTACAGACTCAATTATCTAGGAAAATTAAAGTTTTTCAAAGTGATGGAGGCACAGAATTTGTGAATCACACGGTTCGGAAAATTTTTGAAGACAATGGCACACTTCACCGATTATCATGTCCTTACACACCTCAACAAAACGGGCGTGCTGAGCGTAAACATCGGCATCTTGTTGAAACTGGGTTGGCTATGCTATTCCATGCTCATGTTCCTGCATCGTATTGGGTAGATGCATTTAGTTCAGCCACGTACATCATCAATCGGTTACCTACTAAACTTCTTGGTAATCACTCTCCTTTTGAATTATTATATTCAAGGGCTGCCAAACTACACAAATTTTCGTGCTTTTGGATGTCTATAAAAACCAAAAATAATAGCATGGTGTCTTAGCTTATTATTCTGGCTTATTTGATTGCTTATATTTGTTTATTTAGTTTGTTATAAGCTGTTTACCATCTGGTCTTTGAAAAGTTTTGGCTTAAATAGCTTTAATCAAGTTAAAAATACCAAATCTGTTTTTAAAGGGGTGTTTGGGAAAGTGGGTCAAACGGGTCAAAATGGTTTAAAAACTCTTTTGGGTCACTAAGCTAACTTTAATAAGCCTATTTAAGAGGTCTTAAGCTGTTTTAAAAAGTTTTCAAAGTCTAAAACTCATTTTTCAAGATATTACTTCATGTGTTTTGATTCTGAGGTGTTATAAGCTGTTTATGTAGCTTATTTGCTTAAGTCTAGTTTAGCAGCTTATTTTTGTGTTTGATATGCATGTTTAAGTGTTTTATGCAAGTAGGTTAAGTGTCCTGCTTTGTGCATTTGATTTCATTAAGTGCTGTCAAAAGGTTGTTAAGGGTTGAGATTTAAGAAATTGCTTTTTCTTTTGAACATTGTGGCTTATCCTTTATTTCAAAATGCTTTTAGATTATTGCTATGTGTTCTTTGGGGTCTAATTTTGATCTGTTTTAAGGTTTGAGATCCATAAGGATCTATTAGAATGCTTATTTTTAAGCTCAAAAGTGATGTTTTGTTAATTTTCACAAATTTTTCTAAGTGTTAAATCTGTATGAGATGCCCTTTTCATGAAGCTTTTTAAATGCTTATTTGAGTTTCAAAATAATTTTCTTTGAAGCTTATTGTAGCTTTTTGGCCATTCTTTTCAGTGGTATAAGCCACTAAGTCATAAGGTTCCTTTAGCTAGCTTATTTTTAAGCTAGAAAAGTCCATATATGCCTTTTGGTTTATCAGTTTTGGCCAAAAGGTTCAATTGGCTTATTTGTGCTTATCTGCTTATTTACCTAGATTATTTAGGTCTAATATAGCTTATTAGGTTAATATAAGTCTATTTTAGCTTATTTTCTTAGGTTTAGAACTTATTTTTAGCTTATTTGCATATTAGCTTAAAAACCTTAAGTTTTTAAGCCTTTTAGTACTTCTGTTGTTTTTAGCTTTTTCAGTTTAATGTCCTTGCTTATTTTTGTTTGTATTTGCTTATTAGGTTTAGTATTAAGCTTGTCTTAGCTTAATAGTCCTTTTCATTTGCTTTTTACTGCTTAAATTACTCAAAAATTAGCATTTTAAGTCTTTAAGAGTAAAAAGATTTTATGTCTAATTTAGCTTATTTTTGTGCTTATGTTAGGTTTATAAAAATAGTTGTTTTGCAAAAGTAGTTTATTTTTAAGTGTTTTCAAAAGTTGTAAAAAAATGACAAAAATTAAAACACTTGGGATAGTGGGAAGCCCCGGGTGAGCAAGACTCGAACCCGGGACCTCTACCACCATCACCAAGCGTTTTAACCCCTACACCCTTAACCATTGTGCTATAATAGCTCATCCGGTATAACTTTAAAATCTATTATTTATACACATTTTAGCCTTTTAAGTATAATAAGTTGTTTTAGCTTATTTCGCAGCTTATTTGATAAGCTGAGTTTCCAAGCTTATTTTTCTTAGATTCCTCATTGTTCAAGCAATTTTTCATATTTTTTTCAGGATTTTTATAAAAAGTTTAGTATTTTTTATATTTAATTTTCTTTAAAATCATTTTTAATTCATAAAAAATTATAAAAAAGTCAAAAAAATTTAATTCTTTTTTAGAAAATTTTCTTTTATCATATAGTTTTTAGAAAAAATAGTTTTGCTTCCGTAGGGTTTAAATTGCAAAATTTCATTTTTTAAAGAACGGGATTTGTTCTCGTTTACATTTTTTGTGTTTTAAAGCTCAAATCAACTCCGTTTTTATTCTAGTTTTTTTAATCTTACTTTTTATTTAATTAGAGTCTATTAAAAGTAGAAAAATCAATTTAGGTTAATTTTTGAAAATTTAGAGTTTTTTAGGTCCTGTTTAGGAGTCCCGTTTTGCGTTTTTAGCTAAAAATATGTTTTTCCTTACGTATTTTTAAGTTTTTGCCTTAATTTTCTTGTAGTTTTAGATAACCAAGCCAATTCTTGCTTCCTATCAAGCACATACTCTCAAAACCACTCTCGACTTTCAATTGCTTTCCTCATCGGGGATAACGACCCAGGAATCATACTCCCGGTTAACTATAATTGTGATTGTTTTTGACTCTTACCTTCCTATTTTTATATATTATATAAGTATTTTATATTTATATATTATATATCATATTAAAGGTATAGTCAGAGGTGATCAGTGCCCTGCATCACTTTTACTTCACTAATTTCGCATTGTTTATCTAATGATGTCAAGTTTGATGAGTGTACACTTGTGATTATAAATCAAATGAAAATAGTATGTTTATGTGTGTGTTTGTTTGTTCTATTAAATCAATGAACATAATCGAAGGTACTTATGATTTCATTTATCTGTCTCTTGAGTTCAAGGCACGCATTATTTTCCATTGTTCTCTTTGTTGGAATTTGATAAACTGTTAACCATTAACACCTCGAGTACGCAGCGGATATGGATCATGTTCGGCACATATGATTAACACACAATAAACAAACAAAGGGTAATAGAAATCTAACCTCTTGAAGAATCAAATGCAATGAAACTAAATGGATAAGTTTCCACCTCTACGGTTGCTCACACAACACGTCCAACAAATACGCCAAGATGCTAGTCTTTGCTTCACATGTCTCAAACACCAAGTGTTACTTTTGTTTCTTGAACCGAATATCTCAAACAACCCGTGTTTAATACTTGTTCTACTCCGATCTAAATACCAAGTGGTATACGTTTGGATCGGACTAAAACAAAATAAATAAAACCAAAACTCTAAAACAGACCCTTATAGGATCGAACCTGAGTCTGTTAGTACAACAAGCAAACAACATAACCACTAGACTATAAGTCCTTGTTGTTATAACAATAGAAGTGATTTTGTTTTATTCCAAAGAAACATGCATGCTTGTTAATTATATGTATGCATAAGTAATAATATACACATGCAACATTTGTTTACATTATGTTGTCGAATCACAAGGAAGCATGGAGAACAGAATATGTGAGAATCTATTGGTTCTTAATTTTTTAATCTTGCCGACTAAAAAGAAGTATTCAGATACTATTGTTGCATTTCCAAATACTTATCTTAGACAATCATCTTTACAGTTTCTTAAAATGTAAAGTATTCTTATTCTTTAATGTGTAATGCCACAATGCTTTTAGCTGAGAATATCTAGTTAGTAGATTTATAATAAAAGATGAAATCCTACTTCAACTAGAATTGATTATTCTCTAGCATCAGTGTACACAAACAACATTATGCCTTCTTATATAATTCGTAAACATTTGTTTTAACAGTCATCTAAATCACTCTTAATTAGATACTGTTGCAATCAGTCATCTAAACACTCTCAATTAGATACTATTGTTGTTAGCTCATCTTGCTCTTGTGCAAAAGTAACAACCAGTCTCACACACATTATCAGATATACATGATGGATCCTTCGTTAAAAAAACACGATTTCCATCCATGTATTAAATTATCTCAAGTGAAATATATCATTTAAGACTTGCTTCAATGATGTATTGCATTGTGTTGGACTTAATTTACGCATATGTTTATTTCATTAAACATTTATTCCAAGATCGTTTATTTTGTTCCCTAAATTCCCAAGTGAAGTTTCATTCCAGTCTCAATGATTAATATCAAGCTTAGATGGAATGATAGTTTCAATATGTTACTCAACATATGAATTTTAAGGAAAAACTTAGTGCTCCCACTTGATGTCAGGTATACTCGGGAGTTATCTTAATTTAATCAAAAATCATATTGTAATTAAAATTAAGATCTCAGCTCCTAGATGCATGATCTAATCCACACTTGGATTCTTTTATCTTGTATACTTTATAAAGATTATATATACTCATACCCCTTTTGATTACACATCGTCCTCGCAAAAGTAATCATAAAGGAAAGAGTTATAAAACTTAATTGTCATATTACAAATATAGACTCATGACCCTTTTGATTACTCATCGTCCTCGCAAAGTAATCATAAAGGAAAGAGTTATGATTCTTAATTTGCCATATGTCAGATTTAAGAAAACCTGTATAACAATTAGAGTTCTTTATATAATTAATGCGTGTAGAAAAGAAAGATTTAATCATAGTCAATTGCTTGAGTAAGATTAAAAATTCTTGTCTTCAGTCAGGCATTAATATGTATACAATCTTGTCCTTATGAGCCTTTCTTCAAAAGAAACTCATTCTCTCCTCACATTTTACTGTTTGGTGAAAGATCAATCTCAAAACATTGATTGTCTTTTAAGGACTACATCTTATCATTCAAAGTTCTAAGATATTTATCAGATCCAAAATGTGATAATTCATCTTATTAGTTAACAGGTTTATCATGACCCACTAACTTATATTCCTCAGCATTGATATAAAAATATCACTCCATTGATGAGGCATCCTTACGGATTTATGAATGAGAGTTACATAATACTTTGGTTCGACATTTTCATGCTAAACCTTAGTATGACATCAGCAAGTGAATTCAGAAGGTTATGTATTTTGTTCTTGAATATCTTCAAGATCTATAGATGCTGTCACTTACTTTTGTAAGAAGAGATACTTCTCTAAACACTAAGTATTTAAGCAACAATAAATTGTTCTTAATTGGGACAACAAAATACATTTTACAGTTCTTATCTCTAGCTTGTTAATAATATGCTTCATAAGATATTAACAAATTTCAGAACTTTAATCAAGACATAATGGGATTCATCCCTAATCTATAAATAGATAATGTCTTGAATACCTTCTAGGTTGGAACTATATTGAGTGTATCCATGACACACGCAAATTTCTAACCTTGATCGATTTTTGGAGGTAGAGCAATTAAAGTTACCATAAATCAAACAATACGAATATAGTTTGTTTCAACACATTAGACATACCATAATAGTGTGGTATTCTATGAGTATTGGAATTGTGAGACTCCATCAGAATTCCTTACATAACTTAATTCTCTATGGATCAAATACTTGTCAATTGGGTCGAGCCAAATTGAATACACAGTATTTAACTACCAAGTGCATGCTATAATATATATTTCTTGAATAAGTACATTAACTCCATGTTCATGTGTTCACAAGAAGACAGAACAGTTCAAGAATTCTTTGATCATGTGTTTACAAGAAAACAAAACATGTCAAATACATTATATGTCGTTGAATCATTCAAGGACCTTATGTTTATGTGTTAACAAGAAGACATAACAATGTTACTACATACTTTATGTTATAAGTCATTGATTAATTCAAGGACTTTATAATTATGTCTTAACTAGTAAACATAATTATACTAACTAAAGTAATCATGAACGCAAACTCTTGAGTTCAATAGTAATTTCAAGTTAATTATATACTTCATAATTATGATCAATATAATTTAACCATAATTATTTTGACTAAATCATATAGTCAATAAGTTGAAGTATCTTTATATTATATCTTGACTTTTAAATGTAATAGGGCAATAAACATCTTGTGTGTTTAAGTCCTAGTAGATTTATTAGTTTTCTTACCTTGCGGTCAAGAAAAACCAATTAATCATATTGTTATATGTTGTTCCTTGCACACACTTAGGATTTCTCCCACTTGTGTACGGGACAACATTACCTAAAGTAGACAAACCATACGACAAGCGTTCGATTGTTTAAACAATATGATAGTGTCATAGATATTACAAGTAGATTTCAAACCATAATGTTGAATAAGGAATCGTGGATTATTATTCTATAGATAACGTTTCAGGAAAGCAACAAGTAGTTATCCTATAAAATAAAATGCAATCTTCCTTTAGACAATGGTTGTTCATATTCGGAAAGTAATATATTATTTCAAAGCAAGCTAGAAATAATATGGGCAACTCACAAGGAAATGAATCTTGTAGCTCCCACTGAATTTGACAACATTACATGACTGTCTTTTCAGTAATAAAACGCAAGGCTCCTACTGGATTTGTCAACATTGTAAGTGCTACATCACCAGTAGAAAGCAAATAGCGATTTATTTACTTTTCTACTCTCTTAGAATGCCTACAAGTAGCAATGTACTTAGGTATTGTACAGAGTATATGAAGTTCTACTTATGTAGATGAGGGACTAGCCATCATGTATTCATTAACTTGAATATTTAGCATGCATTTCCTCCTTAATCTGTCTGTCTAACCACAAGGGTGTTTAGCACTATAAGGAATGAATCGAGTCCAAGAAAATTTACCTAGAAGACCTGCTAGCAATTTTCTTTACTCATTGCGGTTAAACTCATACATCGTGACAAGTGCAAGATGTCATTATTTGGTAGCTATAGACACAATGTTCTCTAGTTACACAAATATTTTATCTTTCAAAACCGGAAAAGGGTAATGAAAGATTGAAAGTGAGTTTAAATATAATTGAGGAAAAACTTCAATTATAACCCTATCTTATTCTTGTCAACCAATGAGAACAGATAGGAGTAAGTCTCACTCTTTCTTACCAGGAAAAAAGACTATGTTTGTCTTCTACAAGAAAACAAACTTTCAATTACGAATTATGTTGCAATACACAATTAACCAGAACATAGAAAGTTCTATTTAGTATTTTCGATAATTAAATTCTTAAAAGAATTGACTACCCAATTAATTACTAATAAGACTAAGATCTAACTTGACCTCCCACTTATTACCAGAGGTCTGACGAGTGTGTAAACAAGTAGGGCAAGAGGTAAGCGCGAGCGTTAATTGCATTGTTAATGGAACTCTTAGATTTATGAGACACATGACTTTAGTAACTCATATAGTAAGGTCGCGTACATGTTTCGTCTCATCTTATGCCTCGGGTCCGAGGTCTGACCAGGTAACTCGATTTAAGTCGACCAAAAAAGAACGTGCGAAAATTGACAAAGGTCTGACCAATGGAAAAAATTCGCCATGGATTAGAAAGGCCCTGAGGTCTGACCAGAGAAGTCAATCCAAATGCATGTGTTCTTCATTTGGCTGACATAGACTTAAAACTTCACATAGGGGTATACACATAAATTTTACAAAATATGTGACAAAAATTATGTACAAGAAGCATGCAAAACAACTTGTAGCACAAAGTTAAGAAAATATTTTGTTAACCTTTTTGGTATAGACATCAATGTTCTCGGTAGCTCCATTTTGGACGCACAAAGAAGCGGAGAAACAGGTCAGCGCGAAGCTTATTAAAAACCTGACTTCTTTTGGGGTGCCGTAGCTACACCCGCCTTAAACTTCTCTTATAGTTTGTCCAACAATAGTTGAGTCGTACTTCCAATTGACTAATGATGCTATTGGATGTTAAGAAACCCATTTGTTAACATTTAGTTTTATTGTTGCCAATATGGCGGGATTACAAATTGATCAAATCCTATATTGTACTCCTACATGTGTCCGAAGATACAAGTAATTCCAATAATTCCCTCATATGCCGAAGCATGTAGTGGGATGGGAGAAGATTAAAGATTAATTCAACCCCATACTGCGCATATAAAACTAAAGCTTCACAAAAAATCAAATTTCATAGTTTAATGTCCGTATTAATTTGTCCAAAAACCCCGGTTTCGCAAATAACACATAAATGATCACAAGGAGTATGCTTACGTGTGTAATAATAGACGTGTTTAATCCAAATTTCTCTATAAGTATAATTCCGTCTTATTTAGAGTTTCATAAAGTCTATTTGCAAATATTAAGCATCATATGGCATATCACATATAAGCAATTAAAACAAACAAAAAATTGAAGTAAAATTGAAGACAAACTCTTATAAAGAAAGCAGTAATCATATAATGCCTCGAGTTTTTAAAAGAGTCTTGCCCAATTGGAGAACCATAAGACTCTCACTAGGTTTTCTGCTAAAGTGCCTAGATCGTCACATCCATCATATAACATGATTGCGTGAGTCTTACAGCCGAGATAAAACAAGAATAGAGTAACATGACAACTTAATTAACTTCTAATTTTAATCTATTCTTATTATCAAGTAACATTGCAATTGATTCTAGGTGTTTATTCATTATTTATGGCAATGATTGCATGTCATTTCCATAATTTTCCAATAAAACAATAAATAAACTAGATTTCATGCAGCCCTAAGCGTGTTTAATTATGTGTGTACCCCATAATACACCAAACGAGTTGGCTCGTGATGCCACTATTGGAATTTGATCAACTGTTAACCATTAACACGTCGAGTACGCAGCGGATATGGATCATGTTCGGCACATATGATTAACACACAATAAACAAAGGGTAATAGAAATATAACCTCTTGAAGAATCAAATGCAATGAAACTAAGTGGATAAGTTTCCACCTCTACGGTTGCTCACACAACACGTCCAACAAATACGCCAAGATGCTAGTCTTTGCTTCACGTGTCTCAAACACCAAGTGTTACTTTTGTTTCTTGAACCGAATATCTCAAACAACCCGTGTTTGATACTTGTTCTAGATCCAATCCAAATACCAAGTGGTATACGTTTGGATCGGACTAAAACAAAATAAATAAAACCAAAACTCTAAAACAGACCCTCATGGGATCGAACCTGAGTCTGTTAGTACAACAAACAAACAACATAACCACTAGACTATAAGTCCTTGTTGTTATAACAATATAAGTGATTTTGTTTTATTCCAAAAAAACATGCATGCTTGTTAATTATATGTATGCATAAGTACTAATATACACATGCAACATTTGTTTACATTCTGTTGTCGAATCACAAGTAAGCATGGAGAACATAATATATGAGAATCTATTGGTTCTTAATTTTTTAATCTTGCCGACTAAAAAGAAAAGAAGACGAACATATATAGGTTTAGGTTTTAATGTCGTATGTATTTGTTTGTGGACTCGATCGAATGGATTCTCTTGAGGGAGAGGCGATGAGGTGTTTATATAGCACATCACCCTAGTTGTAGATCAACTATAACTCCTTTTCTAATGTTAGTGTTCGGAAAAATGGGATGAAATGTATTATGAAAATGGAAAAAAAAAAAAAGGAACAACCAACCCCTCTTCCAAGATAGGAGAGGAATTAAATACAATATGTGGATGGCCGGCGGCCACTGGGGGTTTAGTGGGTTTATTATAGATGGTGGTTAGGAATTATTAGTTAGGTTGGGGTCCTTCCTCCCCTCATGCCCCTCCATGCCCTCCTCCCTGCCTCCCTCCTCTCCTCCCCTCTCCCTCCATTGGGACTTGGGTCGCCGGGCCGCGCGCCCGCTCCGGGCCGGCCGGTCGGACTACCGGACCCCGGGAGGAAAACCTGGACTAATTACAATCTAATTATTACATCATAAAAACTACGAGCTTAAGACTATTATTACAAAACTTGAAGTGTTGGATAGGTTGGAAGTGAACGACACTTTAGTAGTGTTTCCAACAAGAAATCTTATCCATTTAATTTTCATTTATTGCTATATACGATACTACCGTCATCATTTTACATGACTACAAACATCGGCCACCGCTTCCGACAATGATGTAGGATCAGTTCAGAGACGCAGTTTCTTATTGATGAACACTTTACGAATGCACTTTGGATTTATTATCTATATGGGACTTGTTTTGAAGACTTTTTGTAACATCGGTGTGGGGGGGGGAAAAAGGCCAGCATGATGCAAGTAAAACCTTTATCAGCCCCCACAGTTTATTTATATTTTTTTTTATTTTTTTTTTTTAATTTTTTTTTGCAAAATGCAATTGCAAAATATTTATTAAAAGTTTTAGGAGATAAGGGAGGAAAATTTCGTTTTAGAAGGAAACTCAAGTCAGAGGTATATTATATTATAAGCTGAACTAAGATGAATATTTTCGTTTGAAGAAATGAGCTTCTTTTAAAAGAGCTTTTTTTTTTAGATAACGGTTTCGCGTTTTAAAAGTTTATTTATCATTTTGTTTTAATTTAGTTTTTTTTTTTTTTTTTAATTTTTTTTAAAGCAACAATTAAGATAGGCTTTATTAGTCATAGGTTAAGTGCTCTCGGGAGGAGGGATGAAACAAAGAATGGAAAAGGGAAAATAGAAAGAAAGAAAAAAAAAAAGGAACAGACAACTAACAAGTTAACTTATAGCTTTTAAGATTTCCAAATATTCCTTTGTTTAGCATCCTGTACTTGTAAATACACTATCATTTTTTGTTCTTCGCAAATTTTTTAAAATTCCTAATAAAAGGATACCGCGACATTGCTTAGCCTAATAAACTTTGTTTTATTAAATGGTTTAAGGAACAAATGCTAGGGCTCAACACGCTTCCGATCGAGTTTAACAAGTCCAAAATTTTTATTCTCTTTCTTACCATTGGAAAGTCAAAACTTATGTTGACCTCCCAAAACACTTATTTTATTTTTTTAATTTTTCATTTTTTTCGGGTTTTTTTTGCAAAAAAGATTTTGGTCTGGTGGTTAAATTTAAATTAAAAAAATAATACAGGTAGGTTAATTAAACATGATACACAACGGGCTGCAGGCCAAAAATCAAATCGAAGGGTCCCCCCCCCATACTTGAACCTTAACATGTCCTCAATGTTTTTGAAAGGGGGTCAGGGGTAGGTTTGGCGGGGCGTTGTGAGCGTGCGGGGTACAGGTGGTTAGGCGGTACCTACGTAAATCTAAGGCCGTTTATTTAAGTCTCCCTTGTGCCAAAAGATAAATATAAACGTTTAAGTCGATTAGATTGGATATTGGTCATTCCCAAATGTGAAGATCTTCGAGGATGTGTGGAAAGCTGAGGATGTGAAACTCTTGTGGATGAAGGGTAAAACTGCGAGCACGAGAGTCTTCACAATCCGGGAAATCCTGGACATACAACACAAAACACACAAAACACGGACAAAACATGGGTAATGGAAGAGGTAAGCCGCCTCACACAAAAATACTTATTCATTACTACATAATACTACTACTGATAAGCATGGGTGCCTCCCACGAAGCGCTTATTTAAGGTCGCTATGCTTGACCCGTCCCCGAATTTATTGGTCCATTGGGAACGTCTGGAGATCTGGGACTACCAATTATGGTACGTCCCCTCCAAAGTAGTGCTTTAAACGGTGACCATTCACTTTGAAATTTGGCCCGGAGTTTTGGGATAACTCGACAGTGCCATATGGAAAAACTTGGGTTACAGTGAATGGTCCACTCCAGCGGGTCTTAAGCTTGCCCGAGAAAATCTTCAATCTAGAGTTAAAGAGGAGGACTCGATCACCGACGTTGAAAACGCGATTTTTGATCTTGGAGTCATGGATTCTCTTTGTTTTCTCCTTGTAAATCAAAGAATTTTCATAAGCATGATCACGAAGTTCATTAAGTTCATTGAGTTGAACTTTTCTGTGATCACCCGCGGTTTTGATATCAAAGTTTGTATGCTTAAGGGCCCAGTAAGCTTTGTGCTCCAACTCAACCGGTAGATGACATGCCTTTCCATATACAAGCTTGTACGGAGTGCACCCGATGGGTGTTTTGTAAGCTGTACGGAAGGCCCAAAGTGCGTCATCTAGTTTATCCGACCAAGAGGCACGGTTTTCGCCTATGGTCCTTTCAAGAATTCTTTTCAAACCACGATTGGATACCTCAACCTGCCCACTTGTTTGTGGGTGATATGCGGTGGAGAGACGATGAGTGACTCCGTATTTAAGCATGACCTTTGCGAATTGGTCATTGCAAAAATGGGTTCCGCGATCACTTATGATTGCACGAGGGGCACCGAATCTGGCGAAGAGAGATTTGAGAAATTTGCAAACAACTCGGGCGTCGTTGGTGGGGAGCGCTTTCGCTTTAACCTATTTTGACAAGTAATCGACAGCCACGAGTATATATTTGTTCCCTCTTAAAGACGGGAACAGCCCCATGAAGTCAATACCCCAAACATCAAAGATTTCACAAACTTGGATAGAATTTTGAGGCATCTCATCATGTTGTGAAATTTTTCCTTGACGCTGGCACGAGTCGCAGTTTTTAACCAACTCGTGGGCATCTTTGTAAATTATGGGCCAAAAGAAACCGGCATCAAAGACCTTTTTGGCGGTGAGATTTGCACCATGATGTCCCCTCGTGGGTCCATTATG